>RJWM01016465.1:0-45450 GCA_004363535.1 Dasyprocta punctata
CCGATGGAAGAATCCTTATCTTAGTTGTAAAATTAATGCAAAATGTATTAGCCCCAATGAAAATAAAGCATAATACAGATACAGGTAAAACCAAATTAGAGAGTTAGCATGGAAGGAAACATTTTAATTTTATTGAATAGGAAATTGACAAAGGGAATTATATTGCCTTAGTGACAGAAAATACTTTCTGGATGAAAATGTACCACCCTTGGCATAAAGTAAATGAAAACACTGGGTAGCAAACAACCTGCACAGGTCAAAATGATGAGGAAGAAAGGTCCTGTGTATACTGTGAGGGGACCAGGAAGAAGTGTCCTCTCCAGTTATGTGAGCTGAAGCTTCACAGAGGAGGTGGCATTTAGCTGGTTCTCCAGGTATGAGTGTGTGTTCTTCGGGTGGAGAAACAGAGATGGAACATTCTAGCAAATTGGAGTGAATATGTAGCTTGAGCCTAAACTGTCTGACCACAGCTGAACTGGAAGTTTGGGAACCAGGGTTCTGTAGTGGGATTAAAAAAGAGGACAGTCAGAAACAGAGATGGTAGAGCTACCATATGGGGGAAATAGAACTGGTCACAGCAGTCCAGAAGACAGCTTTTTGTGGGCTCTTAGCTTATCCTGGCTTGTTCAACATTTTTATCAGGGACTTAGTGGATAAGAAAAACTTACCCATTTATGGTGGATGCCCTGGAGCTGAAATACTGCATGCATTTCCTTGGTTCCTAACACTGGCTTGCTGAACTCTGGAACATCTAGGATTTGATGTAGTATTGTAAATTCCTGGGCAACAGAAAAAGGTTGATACTCCATCAAGTAGATATGTGCCCTGCAGTTGGCAGTAGTTTGGCTTATAATCTGAAATCATTGTTCGGCTACCAGTTTGGAAACTGATGGTAAAACATTAGTAACAAGAAGAAAAACTTCTACTCACTGTGTGGCATTTGCCTGTCACTTTAGGTATATCATCTCATTAATTTTTATGTGAGCCCTGTGAATTCTATATCATTATCCCCATTTTGTCAATTAGAACCCAGAGGCAACAGGACTGAATAACTACCTCCTCACCCCAAATTGCTCAAAATCAGAATCAGCTTGCCTCATTTAACAACTCATGCTTTAATCACTGTCATTGGGCTAGCATTGCATTGGAAAATGACCACAGTACCATGTCAGGCCTTCATGATTCAACCCAAATCTTTCCTGAGAGCTGGGTTTTGGAACATACTATACAGCATCTTTACTGGAGGTCACAGGAGACTTGAGAACTGGAGGGAGAAATGGGGGCAAGAGCTGAGTTGAAAGCCAGCCTCAGAAAGCCAGAAAGGAGATCAACTGTGGAGCTGCTAAAGAGCAGGACAAATGGGAAGTCAGAAATCTGGGCTTAGAGAGCTAGTGATGAAAAGGAAGAAGAAAAAGCATGGTTCCTAGCCATTGCCTCGACTAGGCATCACCTCTGTTGAAGATTTTGTAAAAATGTACCTAAGGCCAAAGGGTTATAGACTTTGCTCTTATTACCAGCAAAAGAAGTCCAGGCAGGTTAATATGTGCAGGCCAGTGTATGATATTGAAACACATGAAAGACATGCTGTGTGGCTCTCCCCAGAGGCCTGGGACTCAAAGGTCTAAGCAATCTTAGTACACTGCTAGCATCATGGTTATTTTCTACTGTCCAACAAAGAAGTTAATGGAACACACTAATGCAACAGTTTCCAGTCAAGCTACCTAGTGTGTGCTAGCACAGTTATAGAGACTGGAGAAGATAAGGGGTTAGGGACCAGCATACCTAATCAGTTGTAAAGGTCTCAAGCAATCTATAGATGCAGCATGGCATGGAAAGGCTGCAAGCAGATTCCCTGCCATCCCTGCAACAGCAAAAATTAAATATTTTGTCTTGGTTACTTTTCTCTCATTGCTGGGCCAAAATACCCAACACCCAAAATTAAGAAAGTAAAGTTTTATTTAGTTCATATTTGTGGAAATTTCAGTCCATAATCAGCTGGCTCCAAGGTAGTGTGGCGTGGCACAGGGGCAACACTTCAAGGTGGCAGAGGACAGCAAGAGCAGCAAGAGCAAAACAGGGGAAGAGCAAACCTCTTTTCCTCTCTTATATTGTAAGCAGGCTACCACCCACCCAGGGTAGGGGTAGCAATCACACCATCTCAGTGCCCTCCTCTTGCTTAGGATAAGGATGTTTACAAAGTGAGGACCCTGGCCCCCCTGCTGACTCCCTTAGTTAAACTTCTAAACTTTTCAGGTTGACACAATAAGTCAACCATTACACACCTTAAATTGGATTTTAGTCTCTGGTTACTTCTAAATGTTATGTTTGGCTTAAGTCAGCTTAAACAGGAGTTCTGAATAACCTGAGACCTTGGAATAATATGTGTGTGTGTGTGTGTGTGTGTGTGTGTGTGTGTGTGTGTGTGAGTTTACTTTGTATCATTTTGTCATGAATTGGAATCTCCTTGGCATTGTCCTTCAGCAGCTGGGATAGGGTTACACTTACAGAAGGCTGATACTTACATAATGGAATTAGTGTTCAGTGTTGATCTTCTGAGGCCAAGAATTTCAAAAAACACTAAACACCAAATTCAAACTTCTAGTCCTTTGTACTTCCTCAGTAACTCAAAGATTTAGCTAAGTCAATGTCCACATATTCCTTTAGCACAGTTTTGAATTTTAATAATAATCTAAGTGATCATTGGAGATCATGAGAGAGCCCTTCTTGATTCTTATAAATGAGTTAGTTTTTCAGGGTTCCACAAAGATAGCACTGACATTTTTCAGCCCAAATGATTGGAGATTTAAGGGCACCATTGGCTAAGAGAGAAGAGTTTGAGCCAGAGGGTTGGTTTGAAGGGGAAATGAGGGAAAGTTTGGTATTTGAAATAACAATGGAACTAACCAAGAAGTTTGAATAATTCATCCATCTTGTCACTTATATACAATAAGTCCCTAATTAATGAATGAGTCCCATTCTAGGAGAATGTACATAAGTTGGACTCATTCCTAAGTCTGGCAAACAGAGTCTTACACACCTTTGACACAGATATATAATGTATATTGCTTTGTGCTTCCTAGCAGTCCCTTCACATCACCACTGCTTTTCCTCTTGCTTCCGGACATCCTGAGCCCTGACTGAGCACTGTACTACTGTACACCATTGCACTGTACAGTAAGCACACAGCAGCCCAACTGTGGCAATGTCTGGCTGACATATGAGCTACTTCCATGATTTGTTTACATCTATGAATATTCATGATGTGAGATCTTCTCCTACCTGTAAAAGTTTGGAACTTGAATATTTGTAAGTCAGGAACTTACTATAGTGAACATTTAATATGCTGCTTGTGACATACACTTGACATTAAGGTACAGAGCAATGCAATACCTGAATCCTGATGTCAACAGGAAGCCAAAGCTACAAAACTAACAATAAAGAAAAGAAAACCTCAGGCATGAACCAGTGGAGTCAGATTGTCTTTCTTTTGGCCACTGAAGGTCAGAGGAGAAGCCCAGTAAGCAAGAAAGTTTGGACTAAAAACAGAAGAGATTTGAGAACTAAATGTGAACATCAAAGATGGGGTAATGGATGTCACAGTGGTACCCACAGTTACAAAGAAGAACCAACTAAAAAGATTTGGGTTACATTGGGGAAACGTACAGATGTCAGAGGAAGGCAGAGTTTTAGGACTGTGATACCTAAGCCAACATGAATGCTAATGATAACAGCTACCATCTCTTAAATATTTATTTTGTGCTTGGTATACTTGTTCTATAAATATTTATACAGAATCTATTCTAGACACTGTGCTAAGCACTGGGTACACAGTGATGGACAAGGTAACTTGGATTTGTGCTCATAGGGCTGATATCCTAGTGAGTTTTATGCTGTACATCATTTACTGCTTGCAAAAACCATGAGAGACCAGAATTACTATCCTCATTTTACAGGTTTAGATCTAGGATGTCCACCCAAAACTGCATGTGTTCAGAGGCGGGGCTTTAGGAGGTAATTGGATCATGGGAGTCCCATACTCATCAGTGGATTGATCCATTGATGACTTCGTGGTTAAATACACTGCTAGGAGGTAGGGCCTATTGAAAGAAGTGTATCAGCAGGAGCATGCCTTTGGGGAATATATCGCCATCCCTGGTTCTTCCTTTCTCTCTTCTTGGTTACCATGAAGTATGCAGCTCTCTTCTGCCAAACCCTTGCACCATGCTGTTTCTGCCCTGGAGCCAGCTGGCCATGGACTGAATTCCTAAAAACTGTGAGCCAAATTAAACCTCCCTGTCTTAAAGTTGTGGGTGTGGGTTATTTTGACCCAGTGACAGGAAAACTAATACAGGTAAGAACACAGAGGCTCAGAGACATTGACTCACTTGCCCAGGTCCTATGAAGAAAAATGGTAGACCCCAGATTTGACCATAGTTTGTCTGATGCCAAAGCCTCTAAGACACCTCCTTGTGTCATGAGAATGCAAGTGGGCAAAGGGCAATAGATACAACCGTTAAAGGTCAGGTGGGGCACAGTTGAAGTCAAGGATTGACAGTAGAAAACAGGTTTTAAAGAGTCAAGGAAATTAGTAAGACACTAGGAGCTAAAGATTTTATTTGACCAGAAAAGGAAGTGACAGAGTTCCTTGGCTACTAGTGATCCAGTGCCTGCTCATCAGTAGAGGCCAAATGCCAGAGCCCTGAGAAAGTGTGAACTTGATCTTGAGAATGGGTTTCTATTTTTGTTTCTTTCTGGGTTGTCAGGGTAGATTGCCCTGCTGTGTTGGAACGTGAATGTGTGCCGCTAGCTGTGGTCTCCTGGCACCTGAAATTTCCAGGACTTCTGAGATCTGAGCAATCTGAGGCCTGTAAGGCTAAAACCTCTCCATTTGTTGGTGTTTTCTTGCACGTGATCCCCACGTAGAAGAGAATCTTGGTGCCTGAAGTAACCAGCCCAGAACCAATTATTCTTCCATACCCAATGGCTCCAAGGAGGCATCTGAAAACATTGTACAAATGCTTCTTTGCCATATAGTGCACTATTTTCTAGCACACCAGCCATGGAGTGACTCTGCAATTACAAACCCACAGCTGAACAGACGCAGTTTAACAGTATGTTGTAAAAGTTTTACGGTTAGCAAAGATAAGTGCAAAATTAATCCCTTAAGAACAGTGCAATTAAAAAGGTACATAATGAAGCAATTAGCTAGAAATGGTGGGGAGCAGAAGGAGAGCGCCCATGGACAATTGTACTCAGGATGGGTCTTCACACTTAGGTTACTTTGTGTCCAATGAGGGAGCCGTAGAAAAGTGAGATTAATAAAATGCACAGGAGAGGTAACAACTGATAAAAGGATTTTGAAAGTCAACCTGAAGAAAATTTTGTCTTCACAGAAAGTTGAGGCCAAGGGAGAAAATAACTATGAAAGCCATTTTTTGGAGCAATCAGAGAAATTTGATTATAGTCTGTGGATTAGATAGTAGTAATGTATCAATGTTTTAATTTTCTGATTTTTATAGAAAAGGCAAAAGCAAAAGAAAAAAAAAGCTGGGAGCTGGCAATCTATGTTAAAGCTCCTAAGAGTCACTCTCTATCCTTTTTGTTTCGTTTTTTGCTTTTCTTTAGCTGTGTAGGCCTGCTGCTGGTTTGTATCAGACCCTGAAAGCAAGTTCTTTGCCACGGTTCCATTGTAGTTCTTAGTCTCCAGGAAGGAACCATTAAGCAAGGCCAGAATGACTGATAAAACTGCGCGTGGCCTCCCCTCCTCCTCTTTTCATTCTTGTGTTCTTTCTCCTCCTCAGACACTGTGTGGCTTTCTTTGACAAGGCCTGATATTCCTAAATCAGCAGTTGCAGACATTCAGAGATACATCCTTCTCTTACAAGTGCCCTTTACTTTGTAAACCAGTGCAAGAGGCAGGATATATACAAGTGTTTTCCAGTGCTTGTGGGTGATGGTTTCCAGAAATCATCTTTACACAAGGATTTTTCAGTACTGCAGGTTTATGTGTAATATCCAGTCAATCCTGAAAATAAACGAGTTGATCTGCGGTATAAACTACCCAAAGGAACACTGCTTACTTCTTTAGGTCCCATCTCTGTCTAGTTTGAGAAAGTCTGAAGGACAGGGCCCTAGTCTCTTTCTTGCTCAGTGTAGTACCAACAGGTGTGGAGCGTTACCTGAGGGCTGTGCCCACTTTCTGTCCACTACTTCTGCTTTGGATTCTGCACACGGGTGGATGAAGGTCTCGATGATCTGCGTAATTTTCACTGCACCAGAATTGTAGTCCTATAAAGAAGTCATCAACTAGGGGAGAGAGAAGGCGAGTAATACTATGATTTCAAAACAGATACTTATTCTAGATTTTAATGTTTCTAAAGTCGTATTAAAAATTTGGCATTGGCTGGGCATGGTGGCGCACGCCTTTAATTCCAGCACTCGGGAGGCTGAGGTAGGTGGAGCATTGTGAGTTCGAGGCAAGCTTGGGCTACATGAGCAAGGCCGGCCTGAACTACATAATGCAACCCTGTCTCAAAAAAAAAAATAGGGCCAGGAGTTTGGCTCAGTGGCTTAAGTGCCTGCTTGGCGGCAGGTGCAAGGTTGTGAGTTTGATCCCCAGTACCGACCAAAAAAAAAAAAAAAATTGGCATGTACAACAAAATAATAAATGATAATTTGATATCCAAACCAAATACATCTGTGAATGAAAGGAGATGTTACTAATAATTACCCTAAAACAAGAACCGCAAACCAGTATTGACCCAGGCAAGTCAGGGCACATAGTTGCTTGTACTTAAATTTTTATGTCCTCATTTGATGCAGTTCATTCATCTGATATTAATTATTGCGTGCCTACCATATGCAAGTACCCTGCTTGGCATTTAGCACACAATGTGTGAAACATAAATATAGCCTTTTCATTTCTGAAGCTAATGATAGAATGAGACAGATAGTAAAATGGAACACAAATAATTGTATGGGTATAAATTGAAATAAGAACTGTGTTAATCAACTCAGGTTGCCATAACAAAATGGTATAAACTGGGTGGCTTTAACAACAGCAATTTACTTTCTTGCCATTCTGTAGGCTGGAGATCCAGGAGCAAGATGTAGCACGGTTCTGTGTGATCGGGCAGGGCTGTGTTTCTGGTTACAGATAGCCATCCTCTTGCCATGTCATCACATGGCAGGGAGAGAGAGACAGAGAGACAGAGAGACAGAGAGAGAGGGAGAGAGGGAGAGAGGGAGAGAGGAAATCTAATATCTCTTCCTTTTATAAGGACATCAGGTGAATCAGGGCTGCACTCTTAGGATCTCATTTAACATTAATCACCTCCTTAAAGACTCTATCTCCAATATAGTCACATGGGAAATTAGTAATTTAACATAAAGAGGGGGGCAGTTTGGTCCATAACAAATGTTACACTGGAAAAAACAGAACGCAAGTCCCAAATGTCAGAGGTTTTATGTGTTAGGCTCAATGACAAAATTCCCATCTCTTATAACAGTATCTAAAACATGTGTTCAAAAACTGTTGAAACAGAGCCTAAAAGCATACTCTGGTTTATAACTTTAGAAGAAAAATCAGAGGACAGCAAAAGTTGAAGGGAAAACCCTGTTCAGATTTCTCTGGATGGAGATGTTCACGCAGATAATGGTCGCTTGGGCCAGAATGTTGGCTGTGCAGATGGAGAGAAGTGATTACACGCAGTTTAGGAGGTAGAACTGACTGCATTTGCTGGTATATTTGGTTGTGGAGAAGGAGAAAGAAGACAGGATTACAGATGAATTACAGGTTTCAGGCTTGCGCTATGAGGTAGATGAGGGGATGACTAAGGGACAGATGGTGAGGCAGGGAAGGAAACAAGAACTCTGCTTTTGGTAAAACAAACTTGAGATGCCTGAATGATATGTAAGTAGAGATGACGCATAGGCACTTGGATATATAAATCTCCAGAGGACTACAGTGTGTTTCCTCCCGCCTTTTGTGAAAAGAAGCAATGGTGAATCTTATAGTCAGTGGAAACTTACAGTGATATGATAGCTAATACTTAGTGACTTCTAAAGGTGAGCCAGGTATTGAAATAAACCCTCTGCCCATGTTACTCACAATTATTTTTGTAATTTATCGCTTTCATCTCCATTTTACAGATAAGGAAACGGAGTGTTAAAAGGTGAAATGAAGTCACCTAAAGTGGCAATGGGGATCGTAGGTTTTGACACCAAGACTGTTTGGTAGAACCCGTGCTTGAAATGACTTCTTTTCTTGCAAGAGTCAAGACTTTAGATCCACTCACTACCCTGCTTCTGAATTATCATGTAACCTTGAATTTCAGCTTTCTCACTTGGGAAATGGTGGGAGATTGCTGGTGCGTCCCCTTCAGTTCTGCCCACCTGCATTGCTGAGCTCTTTTATAAATCCCATTGTTCATGCAAGCTCAATGCCAGTGCCTTTCAGAGATGACACCATGATGATGCCCAAGCTGACAATTCCCTTTAATGTGTATGAAAAGGGCAAATCTCTTTAAAAGAAGACCCAGCACAACAGCTTTCATAATCTGAATTTTAATTGGACAAGAGGGAAGCTCCTTAGAACAAATGTCATTCTGGGTGAAAAAAGGTTCAGCATATCAGCTTCATTTTATCATTTGACGATAACTGGGACAGCCCCATGGAGCCAAGTGTGCAGGTGATGCTTGGACCAGACATGAAGCTTTTCCTTATGTCTGCCCCTGGGATCTGCCACACTGGCTTCTACCTACCCTGTCTTGATGACATGTCAGCCACCTGTCATCAGATAGCCCCTGCTCTGATAGAATGTATACTTTTTCCTGTGATTCCTAGATGCCCTGGATTTCAGAAAGGACCTCCTGACTTACTAAGGCAATGCGCTTTGAACATTGGCTCTGAATCATCATTTGGGCCAGTGTCACGCTTTTTAGGGGGCCTCTGGTAAGGGTAGACAATTTGAACTTGATTGGGACATGCTAATGAGTCATTCCATTGGCATGCATCGGATTTGTTTCTGATTAGATTAAGCTTCAGAGAGAGGAAAGAAACAACCACTGATTAAAGACATTAAAAAAGGAAACACTTTAAATAAGCAAGTGGTTCATCTTTATAGTGTAAATTAAACCTAGTCCAGGGGTTCGATCTGAGTATGAGCTGGATAGGGCAAGCATGTCCACAAGGAGAAGGCACTTCATAGCAACTGAAAGGATTTAGCCCACCAGAGAAGACTCCGTACATATCAAGTAGATAGGTGGACCCAGTTATTAGAGAAAACGATTCTCAGAAGTTTGGATTTTAGAAAATTGCTCCCCAGGTCCCTGTGACATTCAAGCTCATTATTATTCCCTGGCAGAACCCTTGATGGTAATGGGGGACAGAGATCTTAGTTCAAAACAAAGAAGCGATTAGAGTAGGCAGCACTAGTGTCAGTGGGATCTGATTTGGAATCTGGCAGATACTTCTTTCTCTGAGCTTGAGGCTTCTTCAGAGTTTTATTCTGTAGAAACATCTGGATTTGGGCTAGTTTACCTCCCCAGCCTCTCATAGTGGGAAGTTCTAGGGGTCAGTGCCATCTAAACTCTGTGTGCCGACCCAGCTGAAGGTGTGGCTGCAGCCCTGGCCCCCTTAGCCAGCCCACTCTGGTACTAGTGAACTTGCCACAGGGCTGCCACCTATGTCTCCCTGAGGAACCCAGGGCTGTGTATAACCCCCAAGCCACCACTTTCTCCTCTTTCACCTCTGCAAGTTTCTCTTTGGTTTTCTGCCCTCTGATCTGGTTCTGACCTTGAACCAGATTCTCATCGACAGCCTGTCTTACAATGATCTTGACCCTGCCTGCCCCATGCAGCCCCTTCCCTCACCTTTGGGACTAAATATGCTGTCCCTGTTCTGAGCCTCTGGTGAGGTTCTAAGGGGACCTATCCCCTGGAATTGAGAAGACCAACCTTCTCCAGGCACATTGTTCCTTGATACACAGACAACATCACAGATTGCAACTGTGGCCTCTAACTTCAGAGGTTTAACCCAGGAAAAGTTCATTTACTTGCTCACCTCAAAGTCCCCTAAAAGATGGGAGGCTCTGCCCAGCACCCCCACACACACACCCTGTGGTACTTTACGGCTTCAGGTTGTTTCTCCTACAAGTTCACTACCTTTGAACTTCAAGGTCACCCTGGCTTCAACAGCTAGTGGAGGGTGTGAATGGTAGAAGGAAGCATAGGGAAGATGGTCCTAGGTAGTTTCCCACCTTGTTGAGGTGTCGTGTCCTCTTTCCATCTCATTGGAACCTAGAAGGTGCAGAGGAGCACCCAGAGGCTGATGAGACTCAGGACCCTCTGCCTACCCTTGCCACCCTAACCCCGAGACATCGGGAGTTGATTTCTCCCTTTCTAAATATGAGAGTTGAGATAACCATGAATAAGCTCCTCTTGCACAGAGCCATTAGAGCTTCCTTTTGCTCTCAGTGACCACACATTGACGAAGCAATCTTCAAAAAGTTTCCTTCTCTGAAATCCTTTGGCCCAATCTTTAGGGCAGAGCCTTAGGGTCCGAGGAAAAGTGGAGTCCTCAGTCTGTGATGAGCTGGTTTACAAGAATAGAACCTTTGCCACTGTCCTCTGACTTCTTCTGGGTTTCCTGTGAGTAAGCAGCTGTTTTTTCACTTTCCAAATCCCAGCAAAACAGCCTTCTCAATCTTTCTTCTTGAAAACCTCCTTGTAATTCTGCCAGACAAATTCTTTTGCTGCCTTGTGATAGCTATGAAAGGTTTCTTTCACATCAGGAGTTGCTTCAAGTGTGTCTTGGGAGTGACCAAAGTGTTTCAGTCCCCTTCAGGGACACCTTCCAAGAAAAAGCATCGTGTTTTCCAAGGAGCAGTTTGGTCAAGGGGACACTTTGGAAGTGTTCATTGCAAGAAGAGGGTTTTGAGAAACGATATCCCCAGGGAATGTTTTTCTGTGGAGTCTGATGGAAGAGTAAGCTTTGTCAGGTTTTAAAAATATTTCCTTTCACTTTAAAATTACTAAGTAGCTTCCTTTGGAAACTTGGGGAACACCTAGTAAAGCATATTAGAAATAACTCAGAACAAAAACCCAACTTTACTCTTTCATTCATGCAGTAAGTATTTTTGAGCTCCTCTCATGTGCCAGGTTCTGGATAAGTACTGAAGCTTCCTCAGTGACGAGAAGACAGCTGTGAACCTTCTCCTAGAGTCAGCTATTGTGGGCCAGTCACAGGAGAAAAAAGTGCATCTCACTAATAATCAAGGGAGGTTGCAAATTAGAACTGCAGTGAGAATTTCATGCCTATTAAATGAGCTAAAATGGAATCAAATGGACAGTGTCAAAAGTTGGCAAGGATGCAAAGCAACATGAGTGCTGGATGCAGGGTGCAAGTTGGTTTACACAACTTGGAAGAGTTTCAGTTTCCAAGGGGAAGCTGAATGTTTGTCTAACCTATGCTCCAGAAATGTTACTGTGAGGTGAATACATGGAGCACAGCCCACTTTTGGGTCCCAAGAGACACCAGGGGAATGTTCCAAGGAATGTCATTTATAATATCGGAAACAAGCCTGTTAACCAACAGGAGCATACATAAGTAATCTGCCGTATATTTATATGAGGGAACACTAGGGTGAGGAAAATAAGTGAGGCAAGTAACCAGTGGCAGAAAGCACAAAATATGGCTCAATTTATGTAAGGTAAAAACCAGGTAAAACTAAACAATCCATAATTTAGGTTGATGGCAAGGAAATTCAACACTATAGGTTTCCTTTAGGGGTAAGGAGGGGCACACAGAGGTTTTCTAAGAAATCCCCAAAGCACTGCTTCTTAAGTGGAATGGTGGTAACATTTGCATTTGTCTTGTGCATCATTGAGCTGTACCTCTCTCTCTCTCTCTCTCTCTCTCTCTCTCTCTCTCTCTCTCACACACACACACACACACACGTGTGCACACACACAGTGATGCTTGTTGTGCAAGAGTAGTATAGGTGATTCAACCAAAATCAGGGCAGCTAGGTTAGCAGGTAGGAATTAACAAAGCATGTAGTGTATGTGTGCTGGGGAACAGGAGTTTCAGTAACAGTGATGAGAAGAGGAGGAGGGGGACAGAGATCCATGAACATGGTAAACCCCAAGGGCTAAGAGAAGTTGCTGCAACAGTACTGTAAAGGTTAAGAGGCTGCAGGGAATACAAGAGGCTTCTCTCAGAATCTTGCAGATCTTGTTAAGGAGCATGATCTTTGGACACTAAATGTTACGAATGTAGGACTGAAATACATTTTGCATAAAGGTTGTTTCTGCTTGACATTGTCTCCATCCCAGCCCCTTTTCTGCCTCACGCCTTTGACCCTGGCTTGCTGGTGGCCTCTGATTTTTGTGTTGACCTTGTTTCACCTATCTCCCTCTCATTCTTATACAGAACCAGGACTACAGTGAGGTGATCAAAGCTCCAAGGGTGCAAAATGAAATAATGCCCCAAGAGCAAGAGGCCTGCTCGGGCTGTCCATGTTTGTTTGCCTACATCTTCTGCCCCACCACCACTCTGAAAATGAGCTTTTGGCCCTCTTCCAGCTGTCCCAGTCCTGAGCCTTGGCTACATTCACCTTGTCTTCCTGCTCCCAGCCTTTCCAGTTCTGGTTTTCCACTCCTGTCTCAGCGTTACACAACCAAGCCAGGCGAGACAGCTATGCATAAAAAGATGATTAACCACATGAGCCAAGAAATCAGGACCATATGAGTGGTGCAAATAATGTATTCCAAGAGCTTGGAGGAACTGAGCCAGACTGCCTTTGTGTAGATGGAGAGTCGGAAGGAGGCTTTCTAAACTAAGAGAGCAAGAGAAACAGTTAGCTGATAGCAAAGAGCTCATTAAAAGTCCTAAGGAGATAGCTGGGCACAATGGCACATTCCTAAATCCCAGCATTCTGGGATGTGGATTCAGAAGGATCACAAGTTTGAATGTAGCTGGGCAACTTATAGACTTAGTGGCACCTTGTCATAAAATAAAAATAAAAAATTAAAGGGCTGAAAATATAACTCAGAGTGAAGTCCTAAAGAAGGAAATACATGTCATAAGGAGACAAAAGGTGGAAGGGACCGACATTGAGCTTTCATGAACAATGGGCTTTGAGATGTTATCCTGTGTAGTTGACTATGAAGTACAAGACTGAGGTATTTCCATCCCTAATTCTTTACCCATGGTCAACATAACTAATCAATGGTACTATGCTTTTTCTTTGAACCTGGAGAGAATCTCAGAATCTCAGAATTCATTTCAACATAAAGGACATTAACATAAATAGACTTAACATAAGAGTGCAAGCTCATTCGCTACTTCTGTCAGACTATGGAGTGATCACAAGTCTTCGAACAGGAGATGTTCAAATTGTACCCTGTTACCTTGCAGTGTATCCCAACTGTACTCAACTTACTGTTCTGTTGGTTGTGTCTCAAGTACTGGGAATCATTTGAAGTACTACTAACAAAACTCAGATTCACAGAGTATAAAACTAGAAGGGATCTAAAGCATAATTAAGTTCGGCTCCCCCGTTTGGCAGCCAGGGGAAACTGAGGCTGTCAGGGAGACTTGTAAGTGGCACATACACATGACCCCAACCTTGTACCATTAGCTTCCTGTTCTGGGGAGGAAAAATAGATGCAACTTCCTAAGTACCCACCATGTGCCTGTCTTTGCTAGTGAGAGCTTTTCATACCAAGTCGCCCTTAAACCTCACTGGGAATCATTATTACCAATGAAATGCAAGTGACATCCAAAGACAAGTCCAAGTCAAAAATTTAAGTGACAGCCAGAAGTCAAACTCTCTCCCCCAGTCCCCAAGATCCACATTTCCCTGCAGTTCTAGAAGGGTACTACAGGCCATTTCAGAACTCCCAGTAAGGGGGATGTGACTGTGCCCTGATATTAGCATTTGCAGTTTGCTTTAGGTTTGGATCACATCTGGGGAATCAGCCCAGTTGCACTCCTGTACATATATCCAAGCATTTTCCAGGTTGGAGACTTCCTCTATAGTGATTTCCTGGTTCCCTAAGACAAAGTTGTCTGCTGTGGGTCATGCTCATTTGAAGACTTCCTGGGTTTTATGGCATTAATTTATGCTCTGCAGCCAAAGTAACTCTCTTGTGTTGCAGCAGTATGCACTTAAATGTCAGAGCTTTGCTGAAGAACCATGTAGCCCTGAAGGAAGCCATTGCATTCAGTAAAATTTAGCCACATTTTATGTTTATGGCCTTTATTGGGCATCCCACTGAGCTAGTTAAGAACCATGTATCTACTGTCATTCTCAAATTCACACATTCAAATAATAGTTATAGAATATATGCTAAGTGCCAAAGGCTGACATAGACTGTGATAAACACACAGATGTAATTCCTGTTTGCATGGAGGTTAAAGTTTCATCCAGTGAGACAGATATTTAAAGAATAAGTACATAAAGTGTTTTTTAAATAACTGTCATGAAGAAAAAGGATAAGGTAGTCAGAGACTGACTAACCTAGGCTGAGTAGACAAAGACATCAGTGTTTGAGTAAGGTTACAGGTGGGTGCAATTATTCTAGGAAGATGGGCTGGACTAGCAGGTGCAAAAGCATAGAGACAAGAAAGAGGTTGGCATGGTCATGAAGCACATTGCTCTGTGCCTGTCCAGAAATGATAGAATCCAGTCTTGGACTAACAGCCACCTGGTGTCACTAGAGCCTATATGACTCACTGCGTGCCTTCTCCTTGCGGTCTACGTCTTGTGAGTTGTCCCCTGTGACTTCTTGATCTTTATTTCTCAGTCATTCATTCGATTCCCATGTACCCTGTCCACTGTCCACTTAATGTTCCTGCCCACTGGAAAACTCAAAACCCTTCTAGCCACACCTCCATTCTCTGTCCAGTGGCCCTGCTTCTCTGACACAGTCTTTCCTGTCTACATCCTCCATCTGACTTGGGTGTGGCCATCTTGCGTCCGTTATAAACTGGCCATTTCATACGCTAGGACCAGCTCCCTTTTTCTTGCTTCTTTGTTCTCTGCTCCTCCCAACCATCCATGGAAGCTTCATAGTGTCATCTTCCACACCATCTAGATGCCCACGATTTTCTTTTCTATCCCTTGCCTGTCATCCTAGACGGAGACTGAGATCAGCTATGAGTAAGACTTTGGGGATTCTCTTTGGAGTCAAGCCTAATTAGTGGAGCTGCTCATCACCCAGAAATCAGCCTTTTTAGATGACTTCAGTGTAACTAACAGGATCAGAAATGGTGGGTACCATGCCATGTCCACATCTGTTCCAATGTCCAGATGCTGCCAAGAACACATCTGCTGTATCTAAGGCAAATGCTTCCCTCTGTCTGTAGCTGAGTTTGTTTCTGCAGTATGGAGGAGACTACAGGTGACCTTTGTAGCAACAGAATCCCTTAGAGAGGAGCACATGTAGCCTGCCCCTTCAGACTGTTTTGAGGGATGGCAACCTGTCCTCTACAGACTGTTCGCTCTCAAAAGTGATTATACAGCAGGAGCCAAGTAACAGCAATTGTAGTGATTGTTTTAAAATAATCACAGGCACAGAGAGGGCACAGAGTGTTACAGTCACTGCAGCAGGGACCTATTCAGTACAACTTTGTGGTGAGGGGATGGAACCCAAGGCCTTATACATGCAAGCTAAGAGCTCTACCACTGAGCCACATCCCCAGCCTCTATTGTACAAACTTCTTAGACTGGAGTTAAAATCATCTGTGAGTACACAGTGGGGCCAGAACTGGCTGAGATGTCCTGTCCTACATGCATAATGCTTTCACTTCCTTGACTCCCATCCACATACGCATTTTGAGGCAGGCACCAGGTTAAACACCTGTCTGCATTGTGTCACCCTCTTCCACTGGGTGGAGTGGAGGCTTGGGGAGGCAAATAAAAATTTGAACCTAAATTCCACTGACCCCAAAGCTGTGCTGTTAAACACAGTATTCCCACCTGAACAGATACCCTATCTCCTGGAAACCCACAACCTGTCCTCGGCATCATTTAGCACCTGTCTAAAGGAAAATGTGATAAAGAGATTAGATGACATTTTGGAAGCAAAAAGATGATTAAACAAACAGTTCCAGTTGTGCTAGGTCAGGAAAAAATGAGGCAGAGACCACTAAGCATGACAGGGCACAGTGGGAAGTAACAGCGAACTAATATTCAAACAATGAGTCAAAGAAACAGGTTTGGGTGGGGTGTATCATTGTATATGCAGAATACAGTTAAAGAAAAAGCAAATGTTGGAGGGGGAAAAAAGTTCAGCATGGCTGCAGCATAGAGTACATTGGGGAAGAGGAGCATACATCAGGAGGCATGGATGAGGCCAAGCCCAGATTGGGGGATATGTTGGGAGGCATGGTGTTGGAGCAGAGTGTGATCCAGTTTGCACCTTCAAAAGATCACTCTGACAGCAATGTTGCAGGGGAGACTGGAAGAAGAAGATGGAACAAAGGGCTCAGGTTATTGGAGGTAGTTGCAGAATCCATGAAAGATGACCACAACCCAGACAAGCGAAGTAACCTTAGGGATGGGAAGAGAGAAGCGAATTCAAGAACTACACAGGGAGCTCACTTGCTCCTTTTACTATGTCTCAGAGCATTATGGGAGGTGCCACCACTGCCATTCTGACTAACGTAAAGACATGTGCTCCCACATGCCCATTCTAAGGTGAAATGGTGAGAAACAGGGCCTCCGAGAAACAGGCTCATGATAAGAGAACTTTGGTATAAACCATGTTCTGTGTTGTGCTGTGGAAATGTTGAGTAATAGACTGTCTTCCAGTTGCAAGAGTACTATTTACCCTGACTCTTTGTGCCATTGGTAACTTATTCACAGTACTCACAGGCTTTCATTGACAATCTGAGCAAAGCAAGCTGGAAGCCAGCACAGCCCCCAGCAGATGTGAGTCCCGGCAAGGAAGGTCCATAGCCTGGTCACCATGTGGGAACATTGGCTCTGCCTTGAGCTTTTCTAGGGATCAGACAGATCCTTTTGTCTGTAATAGCAGCTGTGTGATTTTGGACAAAGGGCATTCAGTCTGTTTCCTCACTTGGAACTGGAGATAATAACAACTATCTCAGAGAGTTATTCTGAGGATTCCACTGTATAATTTGTTCGGTAATAGCTAAGATTGACCAAGTGCCTGTAATGAACCAGGCATTCTGCATGAAATCTTCAAGATAGGACTTATTATTATCCCTATGGAAATAAAAAAAAATGGAAACACAAATGAGAAGTAACTTGTTCAAGTCATATAGATAAAATGAAGCAGAAGCAGAGTTTGAACCCACAGTATCTGGGTTGCAAACCCTTTGTTCATTACCTCCATATTTCACTTCCTTCCCATATGCACAGGTCTAGTGCCTGGTACACAGTAGACGTTCAACAAGAATATTTGTTTCCTTTCTATTGGCCCTCATTGTAAGACAACCTGAGGTAAATCAATAAATTTACTTCCAACTTCAGCTTCTCATACCCTGTTGGGAGCCACTGGTGTGACCTGGACTGGTAGAAGAGAAGATATTGTCTTGTGAACTACCACAGAGGGATTAAGTTAAACCCAAGTCATGCTCTGCCTTGGACCCATTCTTATTGTTGATAGGTGCAAGTTATACATGTGAAATTATCCACCAAACTGCCAAATGGACAGTATGTGGCAAGTGGTCCACTCTGGTCCACAAAAGATCTCTGTCCTTCAGGAGCCACATACATCAGTTCTGACCAGACATATCAGAGTCAGCTCATACTTACCAAGCATCAACCACTTCCATATTGATTAAATGACTAAGCACCAATCCCTTATTTATTTATTTTCTCCACATGTATTTATAAAGTACCTTTGACTACCTGGCTTTGTGTTAGGCACTAGAAATGAGAAATGAATGAGATACAGGTTCTGACACACAGTGAGAGGTGGGGAGTGACCTAGTGAGCTGTAATATCCAGAGCTACAAGGTCCAGAGGAGGGAGAAATTGGCTCTGCCCTGAGAACTGAGCGAAGATCTCACAGTGCATGGGCCCATGTGATCAAGGTCATGAAGGGGGATTTTTTTTTTTCAGCTGATGAAAGAACTGGGAGGGCATTCTAAGATTACAAACAGAATGGGAAAAACCTGGAGGCACAAAAGGCTGTGCATGTTCGTGTTAGGATCACTGAAGGGTCAGAGTGGTATGAACTTCAAGACACTCAGAATTGACACTCAGAATTGACACTCATTGACACTCAGAATGCAATATCAATTTCCTTCATCTTTCAAAATCAAATTGCATCCATATTTACCAAGATTGGTGAGAAGTTTAATTCCATTCCCTTCTTTGCAGCTTGCTGCAGGAGGGATGGGGTAGGAGAAGAGTATCTGGGTCTTTTTCTGTAGTGATCACTAACCCTTGCCTAAGGCTCTAATGTCCATTTGAAGTTGGACATCTCTGCTGGGACTCGCCTCTAGTTCCTTATATTAAGGACCGCTGTAGAGGCCATCATCAAGCGTTTTGTTAGTGTCTCCTCAAAGGCAGAGAACCCAGGTCTTTGGCAGTCAAATGTCTGATCTCTTCTTTGGCCAGGTAGGTCTCATGGGTAGGGGCAGAAGATACATTAGTTCTTTGTAAATAAATCCACACAGCGAGGATGAAGTCATGAATTAACGACCCCATAACCACACTGCTGTGGAGGGAGATATCAGATACAGCTCATTCCCTGGTGCACTGCGCAGAGAAACAAGGTGAAATGGGTTGAAATTCTCTGTGCTCACATTAAGTGGTGGTTTAGGGGTAGAATCTAATCTAGCACTGACAAGAGACCCCTTGCCTTCTGCAGGTGTGGCAGTGTGGCGGCAGCGTGGAGGTCCTGCCCTGCTCACGGATCGCCCACATAGAGCGAGCCCACAAGCCCTACACTGAGGACCTCACCGCACATGTCCGCAGGAACGCCCTCAGGGTGGCTGAAGTCTGGATGGATGAATTTAAAAGCCACGTTTACATGGCCTGGAACATACCCCAGGAGGTAAGGAACATGAGTGGGACTGAGTTTCTTTGGGTTTAATGGGAGGGGAGAAAAAAAAAGCAATGGAAATAAGTTCTTTTCCCCATGGATCAGAGTCTCGATTGCCATGCTAGAAGAGACTGCCAGCCCACAAACCTGCTCTGTGTAGAAAAGGGCTGATCCTGAGGCTCTGAGCCTTTTCTTACCCCTCCCCACACCCAGTCAGCATGCTTTATAGAGAACTTAATCTCTCTCAGCCTTTGTAACCTCATTTTAAAATGAAAATTGGCCCCGCAGCTCCACATTTCCTTCCTGCTTCTCTGACACTGGGTGTTCATGGCCCAGGATTAAAAATATCCTAGTAATGAAAAACAACTCACAAAATGCACCTTAATCTCCCTGCAGACTGAATTTAAGCTTCTCCATTTAACTTCTGGCCAGAGCATTAAGGAATATCCATATAGGATTTATTTGGCCATATGGATGGGCATTGGATATACTCCCTCGGGATTCTTAGTAGGAAAAGGAAATTATGCTGAAAATTTTTAGGCTGTTTCTGACCTCATCACAGAACTTTATGGTCTGCCACTGTCCTCTGTCTCTCTAGTCACCTACACTTAAGAAGTGTCAGAGAAAAAGCAATGTTTCCCTCATAGTTTTGTTCAGCCTTGCCATGTGTCACATGGATATGACCTTGGAATGCTGAGTTGGAAGAACCCAACAGATGCCAGCCACAGGATGCCAACCTCCATACCGGCTTTTGGCCTGGAGTTCATTGCTTATGTTGCATTCTGTGTGACACAGCCGTTGACTGCATGAGCTCTTTCTTTCCTCGCAGGGCTGTGGCATCCCATTGGGAGTCCTTTAGAAAGCCTCAGCTGTCTTTCAAAGATCAATCATTGCCTAAAGTTTCCACAAGAAGCCCTGGACCTTTCCACCAGGCTAATGTTTCTCTGGCTAAATTGTTAGAAAGTAGGCTGAGACTTGGGTGGGAGCCTTTCTCTAGAACTACCATGCTGGGGAAGGGAACTTGAGTTTGGATTCAGACTCCTATAATGAGTGAGATTTCATCATCTGGGAGGGAGAATGAGGAGCCAAGGAAGGTCAGCCAGAGCGCAGCCAACCCTAATGAACCAGTCCCGGGATTGCATCCCCATAGTAAGTGTTTCTAGGGAAACCACTGTGTGCCTTTCTGGCACTGGACCACAGAATTCTGCATAGGGCACTGAGTCCTGCGGTGGGTGTCCCCTGGTGGCAGAAACTGTTAAGAGCATTTGGAAACTGCAGGAGCTCATCGAGGAACACTGCAGACCTCCAGGGGAGGGCTGAGTCCTGTCCACGAGTTCATCCCCTTCTCTCTGTCCCTCAAGAATGCAGACTTAACCCTCTTCCCCATGGCAGCCACAGATATTGAAACAGGCAACAACCCAGTGAATGGTAGAGAACTGCAGGAGTAAAAGTAATTGAAAAATGATGAAACTCAATGTCTGCCTATGACCCCTCCAGGGGATACTTCAGGCCAATCAAGTGGGTGGGGGGAAGTGAGTAGATGAGAGGTGGCAATGCCCAGATAAAGCCCTTGGCGGAAAAGGAAGGAGTCTGTACATTTCCTAAAAATAAACAAGTAAATAAAAATTAAAAATAAATCTGTCTCTTGAGTCTTCTGTTAACTTCTATGTCCAAACTCCCTCTTCCTCCTCTGAAGCTTCTGTGAAGAGACAAGAGATTTTCATCTTCTATTCATTTCTCAATGTGCCATCAAGTATTGCTTTTCCCAAGGCCAGCATGGACTTCCAAACTGCCTAATGTAGCAGACATCTTAAAGCCATTCACCTAGAGGAGTCCACTTCCTCCTTAAAACTCCGTGACCCCACACTCTCGAATCTCCTCACCGCTCTCTAATCAGTCCTTCCTCCGTATGGTTCCTCGCACCTCCACTGGTTGCTGGAGTGTTCCCCAGAGATGCATCCTTGGCCAGCAGCTCTCGTTATACACCACCTCTTTGGGTAATCGCAGCTGTTTGGATTGGACTATCACTCGTGTGTTGACAAATTCCTAATTAATATCACTAGTCCTACTTTCAAGCATGCATCACCACCTGCCAGCTGGACATCTTTTTCCTGGTGTTTCCATTGGCACTCAGAATGAGTCTGACCTAACTGAGCACAATTTGTTCCCTCAAACCTGCTCTTACTCTCATCCTCTGCCTCAGCTCCTGGTGCCACCATCTGCCCAGACACATGAGCTTGAAACTCATCCTTTTATCCACCTTCCTCTCAATCTCATTCCAGCAACCACCAATCCCCCTTTCCACTCCCTCCTCCTCTCACATCTGAGTTCAGGCTCTGCCTGTCCTTGTGCCACAGGCTCCAACTGGTTCCCTGGCTCAAGTCTTTCCCCTTGCAAATCTATCCTTCACTCTATCCAAAGTTACCTTTTTAAAAATTCACAGTAACCATAAATTTGCCCTGTTTAAAATCTCTAACATTTCTCCACTCTGTATAAAGTCAAGTGCCAAGTGCAATGTTCACTTTGCATCTGAGGTTCCCACACCCTCTATTCTGTCTGTATCCCCAGTCTCACTCCTTTTCACACCTTGTTTTGGGATCCACATAGACCCCTAGGCTACGAGAACTGTCACAGCTCCCTGCTTGCACCACGCCGTTTCTCACCTCTGTACTTGCTCACTCCGTTCTGACTACAGAGAAATCCCACCGCCCACTGCTTTCCCTGCCCCTACCCCTACAGATCTCCTCCATCCTTGCAAACTCCACTCTAGTAACCCTCGCTCTGGGCATCCAGCCCTGGCTGGGAAAGTGCAGTCCCTCCTCCACATGCCTCTATCATTGCATGCTCATCCTGTATCAAATCTCTCTCTGTCTCTGTCTCTGTCTCTGTCTCTGTCTCTCTCTCTCTCTCTCTCTCAATAGACCAGTGACTCTCAATTCTTGCTGGATTTTAAAATCACTTAGGTTCCACCCCTAGAGATTATGACTTAATTGGTTCAGAAGGGGCTTCCAGAATCTGATTTTGGAGAGCTCTTCTGAAGACTCTGATGTTCATCTAGAGCTGAAAACTGCTGCAGTAGGCCATGGACTCCTAGAGAACAGATTGTGTTATCTAGATTTGTGTTGTGCATAGCATAAAGTGGAGCACATGGTCAGAGCTCATTCATGGATGACTTCACTCTGGTTATGTGTGTATTCCCTTTCTCCCTCAGTCAGTAGTTCCTAGAAGCCAATCTGCAGAGCAACTGCATCAGTATCACTTTGGGAGCTTGTGAAAAATGTTGATCTAGGCCTCACCCTCAAAGATTCACATCAGTGAGTCTGTGGAGGTGCTGGAGCCTGAAGAAAGTTCTCCAGGTGATGGTGTAGGGTAGCCAAGGTTGGGTAACACTAATTTAGCCAGCCCTGCTTATCCTTCCAAACTCACCTCAAGCATCCTCTATGCCAGGAATCCTCTTTGACTGCTGACCTCCTCTCTGCCCCTCCCTACCAGCCATCCACACAGTAAGCAGGATGGGGGCCCTTTCCTCTGTTCCCTCTGACACTCTGCTACCTTCTGTGCCTCACACTGCATGCAGAGTCTGTTTATTGTCTGTATCTCCCAGACTCCTTTTGGGCACAGACCATGGCAGTCCTGCTTGTATACACAGTGCTCAGGGCAGTGCCTTACACAAAATAGAGCAGCACTTGGTAAAGACAAGTTGACAAAGATAGAAGAGGAGGAAGCTGGCTGCCCCCTCTCCCCATATTGTCCCCAGGAGATGTCCCAGCTGCCCTCTTTGTGAGGTTGCTCCAGTGCTTCCTGTTCAATCACAGGCACATCTGTGTCTGTCACTAGTTTACTTCACCCTCCATCTACAGCACTCCACTGCAAACACAGAGCTGGAACCCTCCAACCCTGCCCAGGTGACTGCCTGGGAAATGAAATACATTAAAGTATGTTGAGACTTTGATTTGTGCTCAGCACGTAGAAAGCACTAGATAAGTATTAGCCTTTACTATTTTTGTTGTTTTTTATGTCCTGTGCATTCTCTCCCTGGCTTTCTGACACCCTTTCTGGGGGATCATCCTCTGCCTGTCACCTGTGATGCAGAGTGTGGTGCAGAGCTGGCCTTCTCACCTGCTCCTTACCATGTTCAGTCCCAAGTTTGTAAGAAGCCAAAGCATCCTCGGGTTCTTGCATCCTGCTTCTTTCATTAAAAATCACTTTGCTTATCAGTGCACGGATAGTCAGCTTGCAGCAAGACATCAATATTTTCTTAGGGAAGGTTCAGTATTTTAGAGCAGCTGCTACTTCCTCTGCCCATAGACTGAGGGCCAATGATGCTCAAGTGGCCCTCAGGTGCTGGCTTTTCTTCAGGTTTGGTTACCAGGAATTTTGTGGCAAGAATACTAGCCCATCTGGGGCATGAGTAATTTCAAGAGTTCCTTAGGGTTGCCAAAACAAATTATCACAAACTTGGTGGTTTAAAAAACAGAAATTTATTCTCTCACAGTTCCAAAAGCCAAAAGTCTAAAATCAAAGTGCCAGCAAGACCATTCTGCTTTCGATGGCTTTAGAGGGTATTGTTTCCTGCCTTCTCCCAGCTTCTGGTGGCTGCTGGCATTCTTGGTTTGTAGATGCATCATTCCAGCCCTGGCTGTATCCTGTGTCTCTGGGTATCCAAACCTTCCTCTCCATTCTCTTATAAAGATACTCATCATTGGATTTTCAGCTCACTCTAAATCCAGGATGATTTTATCTTGGGATCTCAAACTAATTATATCTTTAAATAAGCTCTAAAGTCACATTCAAAGCTTCTGGGCAGATATATATTTTAGAAGAGGAAATTATTCAATTCACTACATGAAATATTTGGCAAAAGAAGATGTGTTCACTGTTTTCTAATAAAAGCCAAGGTGACCTTCTCTGAGGTCTGTATGTTTCTCAGTTTATGCTGAAAAAGGGCTTGACACAACTGACAGCAAATATATAGTTCAGATAAACTGAACCATTAAAATAAAAAAGCAAAAGTCAGTTAATAAACAAGGATGTGATATCTAGACATATAAGCTGAGCAAAGAGCCAGCTCTGAAACTTCCTAGAGGTTAGAAATGTATACCTGATGGATTATATCTCTCACGTTTTAATAGATCATAAGGAGAGAGAAAAATAGTGCCCCAATCCTGAATTCAGTAGAAAGGTTTCCCCCTCAGAACTCAGAATTTTAGGAGATCACAGAGGCTGTTCTGAGACAGATTCTGCAAATGGCTCCCTGTATAAGCTGGTAGTGTTAAATTGTAGTCATATAAAAGCTAAGGATTTGCATCTTTATTTCCAATGGTACTTGACAACAGTACCCATCAATGCTGAGAGAGTCTAAATAGAGATTGTTATAGGGTTGATAATGGTCTGTGTGGAAGAATGTATAAGTCAACTTCCCACACGGTCACTCCGGCAGAGTCTCTGCAAATCTGGCCTGGGGGTACGGGGTATAGCAAGGTGGGGCTTGGGGCAAAACTGTATCTGTGCCTCTGTTTCCCTGTGCAGGACTCAGGAATCGACATTGGGGACATCACCGCAAGAAAGGCTCTAAGGAAACAACTGCAGTGCAAAACCTTCCGGTGGTACCTGGTCAGTGTGTACCCAGAGATGAGGATGTATTCGGACATCATTGCCTACGGGGTGGTAAGCAGCCAGCTTTTCAGGGGTTCCATTTAGATGCACATAGAGAGCAAGACCAGAAAGAGATGCAGAAAGGAAGGAAAAAGGAGGGAACAAGCCTCTTGCTCGCCTGTGTAGAAACTTGCAGTAGACCTGGGGACTAAGCTCTGGTTTCCAGACCTGCGAGACGGCTTTTGCGTTCACAAAACAAAACATTTGCTGAAACATTTGCAGTCCCTTGATAAGACACTTGTCTCTCCTTCGTTGTCCTGAGCAGTTCAGGTCCTAACCTGTATAGCCCACTTCATAAAACACAGAAGCAGTTTGCTTGAGATTGCAAAGTAACATAACCAGCAGCCACTTTTCTCCTAGCTGAGGTGCGTGAGTTTCTATTAGCCACCCATGTGCATCCCCAACTAAAAGACTGATGCTCCCACCCTCATACAGAGCCACCCTCAAAGGAGTTCTGAGAAACAGAACCTTCTTGAGCTCACTGTACTTTGAGTGAGGCAGTAGTTCTGCCTGTTGATGAGAGGCAGCAAGATGATGTGAGCGGATAATGGGATCTAGAGACAGATCCGCTTCTGATCCAGACCTTTTTCCAGGCGAGCTTCTTAATGTTTGTGAGCCTCAGTTTCTCCATCTGTTCAATGGGATAAGTGAATACCATCCTAGGACAGAAGTAAGTCTGAGATATGTAAATGTAATTTCTGTCTAAGGTTACGATTCTTTGAGCGTGATAAGTTTCCTATTCTTCCAATATTCCCAGTATCCACATGCCTTAAGATATTTTAAGTGGTCCCTGATTGATTTTTGGATATCTCACCTGGATTTTGCTGACTTACAGTCTGAATATATAACATTTGTATCTATGACAGTTAAGCACTTGAAACCACTCTTCATGTTACAGAAGCAAAAACAGAAAGGCAAGAAATGACTTGTCTCTTTCACACAGATAATCAACAGTGAAACTGAGTTTAGTGACAGCCAATACCATTCTGGTTCCTCACTTGGATGGTATTCTCCCCACCCCAGACATTTTTTTATATCCCAGGATGAAAACTTGAAGAACAGAAGCCTGTCCTTTGATACCATGTGGTCTAAGTTCAAGACCAGCCTCAGTAGAGAACAGAATGCACAGAACATTAGCCCAGAAGTGGGAAAAGTCCTTTCTGAGAGACTAGTTCCGTGTTCTCTGTGGATCTCTGAACATTAACATCCTAGGATTCTAAAGGACACAGACCCCAGGATCTCCTTGTCCCCCACCAGCCTCTCTTGTCCAGGAAGCCAGTCTGTAAGAAGGAGTCTATTCTTCCATGACAGTCCCCAAGCAAGGTTGGGGGAAGCATCACAGAAGTGTCCATTTGCCTCTCAGTTTCTCAAGATTGTGAATTCAGAGGTCTCAAAAGACCTAAATTGTTGGTGCCCAGCTGTTAGCTGAGGCTTCAGATTCTGCCATCACCATGGAAATACATTGCACCATAAAGTCCTCATCAGTCCCCTCTACCTCACTAGAATCATCCAAGGACTCAATCTTGCCAAAGTCCCATACTCTGACCCATCGCAAACTGTGGGTGCTTCTTGGCCACTAAGAGGACAGTGATGCCATGGTGGCTCCAGAGAAGCCCTGAACTGCAAACCTCTGTGAGCAGGGGCTAGCTTCTAGACTGCTGTTCCCAGCAGGTGGTCAGCTGTAGCTGAACAGGATTAGCCAAACTCACCCAGAGAGGCAGAGGAAGCAGGGACAATGGAGGTGGATACAGGTAGCCACTGTAATTCTGGGTTTGGGCCAAAGGTATTCTCATCTTCTAAGCAAAACTATCTCTTCTTGCACATGTGTATAGCAGGTTTATCAGATAGTCCCTGATGCCAGACCCAGAAATATTTTGTTAGTGTGTGGTATATACAGGGCTGGGATCTGTAGCATGGACTGTTTGCACTCAGTCATGCTGAAAGGCATGCACACATCATCCCAAGGGGCCATCCAGGGGCTTGCTGAGGTCTCTGGCCTCATGTATGTTCATCTGTCAGCCACTGTGCAGGCCGCGGCCAGCCTCCCCTCCCCCACCACACTGTCGCAGTCTGGGCTCCTACATGAGCAGAGCCGTGCTTGCTTGTCAGGGAGCATAATGAACTCTTAATGGGGGCAGTGGGGTGAAGGGCCAAACAGGATGCAGCCACAAGAGCAAGAGAAACTGCTGGGTCTGAATTGTTCTTCCTGGTAATTAGTTTTATTCTAAAATAAAGAGACTAGATGTCTTTTCAGGGGCAGTTTCTTTGTTATCTTTTTCTGTTTCAATTCATGCCCAAACTACATTGTTAATAACCTGAGAGCCCCTCAATCTGGACTGTGTCATGTCTACAACCCAGCCCATTAATTCATTAATAGATCTCATTAATGACTCCTGGAGGCAGCAGGACCTGTGAGCTTCACTGTGAGGGTATGGGTCTCCCCTGGATCACTGAGCCCCATGTCTGGTGAGATGGGACAGCTTCTGATGGATCCCAGCTCTGACATCAAGAGTAGAGACAGAGAAGCATCTAGAAACAGAAACACCTGGCTTCTGAACATTTGCTTTGCCACTCACTTGCTGTGCAACTTTGGCAATGCGCAAAACCTTAATGGTTATCGTAATCTATCTCATGGGGCATCTTTTGCAGTCTTAGGATTATAGCCATTTGCATGATAGAAAGAGCCTGCGCTTCAGAGTAGACAGACTCCAGTTCTGCCACTTGTTCAACTTTAATGCATCAATTTGGGGATGCTATGCATTCATTTGTTCATTTTCTGCATTCATTAGACAAGTAGTACCTGTCTACTATGTGCCCTGGACCATATGATGTATGAGGTGTGGTGGAAAAATACAGTGTGCATTTAAATAAAAAAATTATTACAGTAATAGGCATATTGCCATTAATCCCCCTCAAAATACTCCCCCTTGCTTTAAGCACACTTACCCCATAATTCTTTCTGAAGCCCTGGAAGTCCTTTTTCATGAGTGTCTTCAGTGCTACTGCTATGGCTGCCTCAAATGTCCTGAATTGATTAAAAACATTTGCCTTTCATGATCATTTTGAATTTGAGGAAGAGCCAAAAGTTGCACAGTGCCAGATTCAATGAATCAGCTGGGCAAGGGCACACTGTAACGTTTTTATAAACCTGCCTTTATGTCGGACAGCACTCAGCAGCATTCACTACTTTTTATCATTTCTCATTAAGATACTCATGAAAGAGGACTTCCAGAACTGCTTCAGAAAATGCTAGAAGTGATGACATAAATGTATTCAAAGAAAGGAGAGAGCATTTTGAAGAGCACTAATGACAATGTGTCTTTTACTACAACACACTTCTTAAAACTTAAGCATCCATTGTATTTTCTGATCACCTCTTATATAGACAGAAGGGCTGAGACCCAGTCTGGAGACTAAAAATGAGGGACAGACAGTTGAAGTAGCAACAAGAATGCAATATTCCATTGCTGCAGTAAGAAAAATTAGGGTTCTGGAGAATTGTAGAGCAATAGCCTCACCCCTAGACCTGGGTCAGGAAAGGCCTCCAGAGTGGCAGATAAATTGAAACCAAAAAAAGAGGAGGTTTGGTCAAGCAAACAGAAGGACAGAGCAGAGGGCAGCATGGGCAAGTGACCACACAGTGGGAGAAGCATTATAGACAGGCAGCTCCACCATGATTCCTTCAACATTAGGAGAGAATATTACAGACCTGGCAGGACTATTTTGAGAATTGGGTGCGATTCACGTGGAAAGCACTTTTTCTGGTACCTGGCACATCCATGCATTCCTAAAAGTTAGCTTCCCTGAGTGGCTTTCAGCTAGGTTATAGCAGTAATAATAGCAGCTAACAATTATTGCACATTTGCTGCTTGCCAGGCCCTATGCTAAGCACTTGTAGATATTGTTTCACTTAATCCTCATAACAACCCTACAAGGTGGGCACTATTATTATCCCTATTTCAGAGAGAGGCACACAGACAGGAAGGTGTTCTGTTGCTTTGGACTCAGGACTCTATCTCTCCACACTGCTTCAATAGACCACTTGCTTAAAGGGGAAGGGATGACACAGGGCCAGGATAGATTTTATCAAAGCAACAACCACAGCCTCAGCCAGAGGCCAGTTTAAGAACCCAGGGAAGAGCCCAGCCTAGTGTCAGTGATCTCTGGGTCCTTCCCTTTGCCATAGCAGTTAGCAAGTCATGACAGTGGGTTGCAGCGCTTGGTTTAAGGTGATGCAACAGGACAGGTCCAAAGTGTCTTCTCTCGCAAAGGCAAGCCTACAGGACAGTGCACAGTGGAGGACTGCTGCCCTTGCCTGGCGAGTAGACACATATTCACATTAAACTGTCATCACCCATAAAGGAAAGGAAACTAAAGAGAAGAGAACTTGACTCTGTTCCTCATCTCCTGTGAAGAGCAGGGTGTATTTAGAACATGGGCCTCCGGTATCTGTTCCATGTTATGCCACTTGATGGGGTCCATTCCACTCCTGCTACGAGGCATCAGGACTACAAAGCCCAGGGCTCCCTGATCTTTCCCCAGAAAGGTGATCCTGCTGTGGTTCATGGCCTCTTTCTTTCTATATTCTGGTCTCCAATTAAATGTACTAAGGTTTCTAAGAAGAGAAGCCAAGTTAAGCTAGCTCAAATTAAAGCGGAAGTGGGTTAACATACCATAATCCTCTTACGGGTGCAGGAACTGTAGTATGGCTGGACATGGGCAAGTGAGCTAGAAAGCCATTAAGGCCAGAGCAGAAGCAGAATGGTCTCTCTTGTCTCTTACCCTACCTGCCTTATTATTTACCCCCTATACTTAATCTCAATCATTTCATAGTTCTGTGCCCCCTACCCACTGATCACAGTCTCCCCATCTCATTTAGATTCCTGTCACAGGGTAAGAGAATGATGAGATGGTCAAATTCCAGAGACAAGAGTGAAGCAAGAAAGAGAGACTCATTTAGTCTAAACTATGGGTAGGTGCCCAGTGGTGTACTCAGCTGTGACTGGTGAGCAGGGCCATGGAGACCGTAGGCTGCCCTTTCCAAGAGTGGCCTTAGACCCATCGTGCCTGGAGAAGTGGAAGAGTGAACACCGTAACACTGTCTTGTGTATGTACATGTGTATGTGTCTTTTATCTTTAATTAGACAATTTCAGCCCCCAAAACCAACTTGCTGTTGAAGGAGATGTGAATGTTTCTCCCTGAACATACAGCAGTGTTCTTTCACACCTCTATACAAGGCAAAAAGCTGGTACCCACCAATTTCAGTGTTCAAGGGACCTTGGGTTGATTGAGGAAATGCTCCCTGTCTCAGGGGAGGCTTGCTTCCCAAGTTAATGCATCTGTTTTCTCTCTGTTGTGGTTGTCTCTCTACTGATGCTCAGCTGCAGAATTCCCTGAAGACTGATTTGTGTCTTGACCAAGGACCAGATACAGAGAATGTCCCCATCATGTACATCTGCCATGGCATGACACCCCAGGTGAGTCCTTTGTGAGTCCCCGTGCCTGGGATAGGGGTGACTGACTGTCTGGTGTCGGGGAAGAATAGTTAAATTCGGTCATGGCTTCTTGGGCTTTTATCAGCAACTATTCCCACAACCCTAAAAGGAGAGTCATACCTGTCTTGCATGGAAGGAAACTGGAAGAGTGGATGCTAGGGACCCAGGATCTCTGGAGTGGGGGACAAAGAAGAAGCTAATTTTCTAAAGAGGACCACCTTCCTTCTCTGGGAAGGTAATGAATAAAACACAGTCCTGCTCCTGTCAGTCAAGCCCTTCCTTCCCTAGCAGGAAGGAACCCAAGTGTTCCCCAAACTCCCCGATACAACTGAATCCAGAGCACCACGTCATGGTCTTCAGGCTCTCTGCTTTAGCAGAGCATAGCTGGGACTAAAATTTATAGCCATGAGGTTTCTTTCTCATGACCTGCTTCTGATGGAGAATGAAAGATATCTACCCAGAAAATAAGTTATCTATAAGAATTTTCTATGTGTAATATAGGCTTCACACACACAAAGAAGATCCTAAGACATAAGCAAAACAGGAAAGGCTCAGGTTTATTTGGAAAAGTACAACACACAACTATTGACCAATAGCACCAGAGAATGACATGTTCTACATTCTCAAAGTTTGCATAACTCCAGAAGAGAACAGTGATTTTAAAATGATATTGTCGTGAATAGATGATTCAGATAAAGATATGTATGTGTGCAATTGCAATTCTCTTTGTTCAAAAGAGTTACTACCTGCCAAAATGCATAACTGAAGACCATCACAAAGTGTGTGATACTTTAAGTATGAATGGTGAAGTTTCCCAGTGACTGTTCATTTAAATCTGACCACTTTTGAGAACTGAGCTGGCCATGCCTCCCCTACTTAATCACGGATCAGGTCAGTAGATCTCACTGTCCCCACACTGCCTATTACCAGTATAGCAGCTCACTCTTCACTATTATAAAATACTGTGAAGTTTTTGGTGTGTGATTATCTTTACATAAACTTTTTATTAAAGTACCACATAGGTGTATATATGTGTGAATATTATATATGTATATATATGTATAAAATAGACAAATATACAACTAGATGAATTTCCACAGAGTAAACACACTCATGTAACCAGTACCCAAATTTAAAAAAAAATTTTTTTTAAATACACTACCTGATACTGAATTTTACACAGTGGGATCATGTAGTGCATACCTTCTTGTGTTGTCTTCTATATTTATGAGACATATCCATGATGTTTCATGTAGTGGCAACATTCTCATTTGTATGACTATGTATTCCTCTAGGTTATGAATATACCATACTTTGCCATCTCCTACTGTTGACGCATTACCAGTTGGAAGTACTATGAAAACTGTGGCAGCAAATACCCTGCTCATGTCTTTTGATGCACATATGTACTCATTTCCTTTGGATTTATACCTAGAAGTAGAATCATTGCCTCACGGGGCTGATGTGTTTCCCTTCTCATAGACATTGCCTAGATTAGTCAGCTCGGGCTGCCAAAACAAAATGCCACAGCCTGGGTGGTTTGCACAACAAAAATTTATTTTCTCTGAGTTCTGGAAGGTAAAAAACCAAGCAGAAGCCAACTTGGTTTCTGGTAGATGCCCTCTTTATGGCTTGCAGATGGCCGCCTCTGTGGGTGCTCACATGGGCTGGGGGAGAAACGGAATGAGAATGAGCTCACTGGTGTCTAGAATTGTAAGAATTAAAAGATCCGATGAGATTGGGGCTCCACCCTTGTGACCTCATTTAAACTTAATCTGAAGATTTGAAGAAATTTCAGCCTATTCACACTGGAAAAAAGAATGAGAAACCTTCTTATGAAGAAGAACTAAGGGTGTGGCTCATGCTAAATGTATTGAGGAGTGTGATTTATAGAAACAGTCATCCCAGCAGAAGCAGGGAGGGAGGTTACACAGGCAGAGGAGCATAAGAAGTAGGAGGGAATGAAGGGAAGTTGTTCCGCTTCTTGGATTCCCCAATCCTAGGCCATGGAGCTATTGAGCTATGAATGTACGCTTTTCCTCAAGGAAAAGGAAGAATGATGCCAAAGGCATTTCAGAGTTCATTGGGGCTGCCACTCCTACCACAGCCCCCTGGAAGCAGGGATAGATGGTGTTGCCACCAGGAAAGAGACAGGACACACCCACAGAGCCATGGGGGTGATTCTGTCAGCCTAGTGCACCTGAAGGACAAAAAATCATTAAGCCAACGCTTTTCTCAGGCCTTAAGATCTTGTGGAATTTGCCTTGCTTAGGTCTTAGACTTATTTGGAGCTCATGATCCCTTCCTTGATTTTGATGTCTTGATTCTGGAATGGGAATGTCTATCCTACACCTGTCCCACCATGGTATTTTGGAAGCATATAATGTGTCTGTCTTCATGGGCTCATAGCAAGAAACAAATTCTGTCTTGGAATGAATGGTACTTCCCAGTCTCACCCATACCTGATTTAGATATTTAGATGAGAAATGAATTTGGATGGACCAGGAGCAGAATACTATGGGCTACATTGTGTTCCCTCACAAATTCATTATGTTGAAATCCTAATCCTGGCAATATTGGGAGTAAGGAAGTAAATTAAGGGTAAATTAGATTATAAAAGAGTGAACTGACATGATAGGATTAGTAACTTTTTAAGAATTGACACCAGAGCTACTCACTTGTGCTCACACTTGCTCTCTGTCTCCCTCTCTTTCTCTCTCTTTCTCTCTCTCTCTCTCTCTCTATCTATCTATCTATCTCCCTGCCATGTGGAAGGTAGCAGTAAGTCAGCTATCTGCAAGCTGGGATGAGGGTTCCCACCAGAAATTAAATTGGCTAATATCCTGATCTTGAACTTCCCAGCCTCCAGAACCATAAGAAAGTTGTTTTCTGTTATTTAAAGCACACAGTCTATGGTATTTTGTTATGGTAGCCCAAACCAACAATTATACTGCTGAAGAGTTTTCCCAAATAGTTTTTCCAATTTTTACTCCCACTAACTGCTTATTAGAATCTAGTCGCTCTATATCCTCATCCATTTTTGGTATTACCTGGGTTTTTTTAATTATAGCCAATGTGATGGGTGTATAGTGGTATCATATTGTGGTTTCAGTTTGCATTTCTTTATTAATGAAGTTGAGCACCAGGATTTTCAGCATAGGACATTCCCATGCTATTCTTGTGTGGATCGAGATGGACAGGCCACAAGTAAATTCCCTTTCTGCCTTCTAAGACTCACAGTCTCTCTGACCTCTTGAGCTGATGTTGGATTTGTCCTTCGTGCAAAGGTGGTATTGACCTGAGCAGAGGCAGCTGGTGCTCAGCTGGCTGTAGAAGATTCAGTGTGCAACAGTCTGTGTTGTGGCTGTAACATGAGTTCTGGGGCCACGTTGCCTGAAGTGCCAGCTTTGAAACATTCTACTTGTGAAATCTTAGCAAGGTTTCTCAGTCTAGAACTATTTTCTTCAATTTGTACAGTGTAGGTTCTCAATGGTGTTGTGGTTTGGGTTTGGTTTGAATGTGTCTCTCGAGCACTCATGTGTTAAAATTTAATCCCCATGGTGAGTATTAAGGAGAAGGAAACTCCATCCAGCTACAATGTTTAGAAGCAGGGTCTTTTGGAAGTGCTTAGAATTAGATATGGTCATTAGGATGTAGGCTCGAACCTGGGGGTTTGAACCTGGAGGCTTTCTAAGAAGAGGGAGAGAGATCAGAGCAGACCTACATGTTTGCTCCTTGTTTTCGCTGTGTGAGGCCCTCCAACACCTAGGATTCTGTCAGCAAGAAGGCTATCAGCAGACTTGGGCCCTTAAATTTCCAAAATTATGAGCCAAAATAAACCTTTTTATTTATAAAATAGCCTGCCGTGGGTGTTTTATTATAAAGCAAATCAAAAGAATACAAATGATCTATCAAGTAAAGGTTTTTGTAAGGATTTAATAGATGTATTTAAGATAGTGCTTGAACACTAGCTATTAGTATTACATTTCAGTGAATTCCTATGTTTGTATATATTACAGTCACCATTATAACTACCCAGTAAGTCTTGGTATGAGCACCCTCAAAGTTTTTTTTTCCCCTCAAGGTTTTATCTGACACTCATGCTGATCTGACTCCCCTCAATTTCCCGTGTCATCTACCATGTGTTCCTACCTAGCCAGAACCTACCCATGGACCACTGGATCATTGGGATTTGCCATCACAGCAATGCAGTGGAACCAGGGATAGGACAGGGAAGTGGACATCAGGGTGCCTGAGTCCAGGGTGACTGAGTCCTGGACATTACAACACTTTTGAAATGTCCCTTATACCTTATCTTTATTATGTTTTACTCTTCTTATGGGGAGTAGTTTTATATGGAAGTGGATAGATCTTAAGTGGACATTATGTTTGAATTTCTATGTTTTTGTGTATTGCAGTCACCATGCAGATTAGGCTCATCCTCATGGCCAGTATCACCACTCAAAGATAGTGACTGTTCTGACCTCTTCCATGGTTGATTAGTTTCATATGGGCCTGTCTTCCTGTCTGTGTGATAAAACTGGACAGGGCCATCACTAGGCCCAACTCTGTGAGCTCTGGCAACCTGCTTATCTCCAGTTTCTTTGTTCTCAAATACAACCAACCTGGAAAGCTGTGAGTTTGTGTGTGCTTGCCAGGAGTGCTAGGAGCTACTTTATGTGGATCTACAGCAATTCTCAAAGACTTAGGTCCCTTCCCATCCCTGAAGCTACAAAATACTGTATAACTGGATTGTACAGGGAATGCTTGAGCCCAGTCGCCCTTTCCCAACAGATGCACAACTATCAGTGCCCAAGCTCAGGAGTCTTGGGACCAGCCTCAAGTCACACACGTTTCCCAGAGCAGGAAGGTCTGGGACTTGCTGCTAGGAGGTGGGGTCCAGTTAGAGAAAGTGGGGGGAGGAGGTGACCCAGAAGAATGCATTCTTTTCCCCAGCCACTTCCAAATGCTCTGGGTTTTTCCTAACTGTTCTTCCTGGCTGGCATGAAGTTGGCAGCTTTCCTCTGCCACTCCCTTCCTCCATGCTATGTCTGCTTTGGAGCCAGAAGGCCATGGACCTCTGAAACTGTGAGCTAAAATTAGCCTTTCCTCCTTTAAGATGTGTATGTTAAGCGCTTGGTCAAAGTGACAAAAACTCACCAACATATATAGTGATAAAGAATCACACTAGCTAGATCCCAATCTCAACCATACTTTGTACTAACTGGGTTCCTTGGTTGGTGTCATAACTTCCTTGTGACTACAAAATAGAGATTATAGTGTTACCTCCCTTGTAGGGTTGTTGTTAAGGTTCAAATAAATGGATGTACATTAAGCACTTAGGTAGTGAAGGCTGGCACGTAGTCATTGCTTACTAAGTATAAGCCATTATTATTACAAGATTGGTGACAGGATTCTAAACTGTGTCCTTGAGCTAAGAATTGGGAGTTGACTAGCCTGGAAAGGGAACAGATTTAAGAAGGTTATGAAAGTTCCTTCCGAATTATAAAAGTCACATTTTTGACTGAGAATAAGGAAACTCTTCCTGTCATCAGATATGATACTATGCCGTTATCTATACTGAAACACATTTGGTGGGTTCCAAGGACACTATGAAGAGTTTCTGTGTCCTGTAGGCACGTAAGCTTAAAAATTCCCTAAGACTGTTACTGTTCTGGAAGTTTGACTTTTTAATTCACTATCGTGTGTGTGCATGTATTTCTCTTTAAATGAGTAAGAGTCTGCCATGTGCCAGATACTGTTCTTAGCTCTGGAAGACAAATGATGAACCTGAAAATAAGCCACTTGTCCTTATGGACTTTATATTCTTGTTCTAGAGACAGACTCTTTTCTATGTTTCTTTTTTTTTTTTTTTCTTCATGGTTTGGGATTGAGCCCAGGGCCTTTATACTGAGTCACATTCCAGCTTGTTTTTTTTTTGTGTGTGTTTTTTGTTTTTGTTCCTGTTTCTTTGTGGTTTTTTTTTATTTTTGTTTATTTGTTTGTTTTGTGGGGGTTTGGTTTGGGTTTGGTTTGGGTTTGGTTTGGTTTGGTTTGGTTTGGTTTGGTTTGGTTTGGTTCTGTTTGGTTTGGTTTGGTGTGTGACAGGGTCTCACTAAATTGCCCAGACTAGCTAAAACTTGTGATCCTCTTGCCTCAGCCTCCCAGAGTGCTGGATTATAGTTGTGCACCACCATTCCTGACTTCTTCTCCATTTTTGCTGCTTGTGTCCTCACCACAGCTAAAGAGTGAATTTGTTCCTCTCCCAGTCACTGTCTGGTCTGGTTTCTTTTGAGCTTCATGCCTTGATTCCAGGCAGCCCTGGCCTAGTGTAGCGAAGGAGGAGGAAGGCTGGCCACTTTCATCCTGCTGGCCTTGTGAGATGGCTGAGTAAGCACTAGTGCATTTGAAAAGGGGAGACTTTGTAGGCATTTTCCAAAAAAAAAAAAAAAAAAAAAATAGAGTAAAATGGACAGATTAGATTCAATGTGGAAATGAAATTACAGCCCAGTGTGATCTTTTCTACCCAGGCAGAAATCTAGGAGTTAGCATGTAACTTCATAGTGTCTGGGCCCTAATCAAAAGGTAAATAGCAAAACCAACAAGAATACTGTCCCTTAGGAAATAACATGCTCTTGGCAGGCCTGTTAATACCCTGGTAGAATATTGCCAGGACAGACCATCTCCCCCTACCTTCCTTTTTGTCTTATTTCCAGGTTTTAGATATTTTCTTACTCTTTTCAGAAAGTCTGTTGAAAGTCAAATGGTTCTCAGGCTCTCAGTGTGTGGATTCACAGTCTGACCGTATGGCCTTACCCCAGCATTGGCTCCTATGGCTGCCACAGCGCAGTACTATGAGCAAGGGGCTCGCACAGCAGGAATTTATTGTCCCACACTTTTGGAGGTTGAGAAGTCCAAGACCAAGATGCCAGCAGCCCACACTCCCTCCAAAGGTGAGAGGGAGGGACCCAATCCAGGGCTCTCACCTGGCTGCTGGTGATTCCTTAGCTTGCTTCAGCATAGCCCGTCTTCCCGTGGTGTTCTCCATGTGGGTCTTCACCTTGTGTCCGTGCTTCCCCCTTTTCATAAAGCACCTGCCATTTTGGGTTAGGGGCCCAACCGTCTGCAATATGACCTCATCCAAACTTAACTAATTCTATCTATAATGATCCTATTCCCAAAGTAAGCCCCATTCTGAGTACTAGAAATTAGGATTTCAGCATAAGCATTTTGGGGGTACACAAGTGAACCCACACACCCTGAAGGGGGAAGAATGTGGCTGGAAATCTGACTTTGGCTGAAAAGCCCCTCACATCACTTCCTGTCCCGCTTCATGGGCCAGGGCTCATCACATGGCCCCGCCTGCTGCACACAGGTGGGAAGGCGTGGCCTTTTGCATGCCTGAGAACTCGTCGGGAGCTCAGGTAGCTTCTAAGTCAATTTTGGCTCTGACAATTAAGAAAATAGGAAAATGGTATCTCAAGTGTGAATTGAGGTCACAGCACCATTATCGACAGATAGGATGGGGAGGGATGTTAGTGTCTTGAGCGCCCATGTTTCATTCACTCATTTGTCCAACACACAGCAGCAGATTGTCTTTCATGAAATCCTTGTATTTTGGAAAGTTTCATTTCCCTTGAAGAACAAATTAAGTCTACTGATAGGGATGGTTTTGTAGAGCAAAGACATGTGGTCCAAAGACATGAGGGACCCAAAGACAGCTGGGGTTAGAGAGAGAAGCCAGCTTTGCGTATATATTTAAACCCCTAGAGAGAGCTGTGATACTCCCAGGTCTCAGACAAGACCCTGGGTAGAAGAAAGCATAGTAGAACTAATCAAATTAGTGAGGGGAAGCTGCTGGGAAGTCTGCTAATTGGTAAATGAGTAAATGTGACCATTTTATTTAAATTAGCAGCAAATTTCAAGCAATCCTCAAAATAACTGAGAATATTAGCCCTAATTAGTGTAACAGTCTGGAAAATTTCTTCTAATGGGTAAAGTACAATAATGGGGTCTCCCCACAGACTCTTTATCCAATCAATCGGTCATTCACTCATTCATTCATTCATTTGCTCATTCAGCAGTCTTCTTTTCTGCCAAGAATTGCAAGAGAGCAAGGCCATTTTGCCCAGGACCCTGTGCTAGACAAGTCTCATCTGGAGAGGGAGGCAGCAGGCAGGGAGCTAATTACAGTTTATGTGAGAGACTTTGCCACCTGTTGCCCCAAGCCACTTTCTCATTAGCCCAAATGGGTGAGGGGACAAGGCAGGGTCTGGGGACTTCTCTTATTTATTTTTGCTAAAAATTTCTAGTCTGTAAAAGACAAGACACAGGAGGGGGAAAAGGTTCTTTTCCTCCGGGAAGGCAAATTCTTGGCTGTAAAAGAACAAAGATGAAAGGGACTTTAATTCCTTCTAAGATTTTTTGAAATGCTGAAGCTGCCACAGCTATGCTTCAGGATAAGCTTTGACTCAAGATATGAGGATTAGAATGAAGATGAAAGACCTGGAGATGAATTCCATGTGGGATCAGGTAGTATGCTTAAGAAAAAGAAGAAAAGTATGGAGTGATAGATGGACTTTGTTGCCATTGCTTTTTGGAATTTGGTGTGTGTGTGTGTACTCGAGTTTGAGCCCAGGGCCTTTGCACTGAGACTGTATCCTCAACCCTTTTTAAAATTTTTAAAATTTTGAAACAGGGTCTCACTAAGTTGCCCAGGTGAGACTCAAACTTTGTAATCCTCCTGCCTCAACCTCCCAAAGTGCTGGCCTTTTGCCTTGTTTAAAATTCGCATTTGGAACTTTATATACAGAGAGAGGTGGAGTGAAGGCAGGGATGTGGAAAAGGGTTAATCTCACTGTCTGCTGACTACCCTGTAAAAGCTGCCATTTTCCCATGGCCCATAAGGGCACCAACTCCCTCCCCCACATGGTAATTCCCCAGTAGTAGCAGTGACATGAAAGGCCCTTCCTGGATTGTCCTTGCACTGGAAAAACTTTCACATAACATTTCAGAGAAAATTGCAAAAGTTTTCCTTTGTGAGCCAAGACTTTAAAATCGCTTTCCATTTCTCAGTGACCTTTGGCAGATGTCTGCACTTCTCTCCAATTTTTATCTATAAATAAATAGAATGTCAGGCACAGAGTGACTGTGCAGCCTGAAAACTGTCCCTGGGTTTGTTTCCTGCCCCTGGAACGTGCCCTCCGTGGCTCCGTGACTGCCGCTGAATTGCCCAGGCACCAGCTGACGCCTGGCAGTGCAGGCGCTGACTGTGTTGTTTCAGGAAATCTCACGCGGCACTCAAGCTTGGGTTGGTCACCTTCAGCCCTGCACCAGGTGATTACTAATCCAGCTCGGGTTATTTGGATCTCTTTACTTATTGTCCTCACACAGTTTCAGGGCCACCGTTCATACAGGATCCAAAGAGAATGGAGCCTTTGAGATGACTCAGGGACTGCCTTGCGATGGCCCCAGGTTGGTCTGCCCTCTGGCACTCTTGGTACTCCCTCAGTGCCTCCCTGCTGTGCTGTCACTTCCTCGGTATGGGTGGTTGTCTGAGGAGTGGGCTTTGCTCCAGGATCCAGGGCTCTGACTGAAGAGGAGAGACCAAAGGAGTGATGGAAGAAACAGGAGCTCAGAGTCAGCCAGAGCTGGGATGCAGTACTGGCTCTTCCCACACCCTGGGTGTGACTGGGACCAGTGACATGATGTTTCAAAGCCCATTCTGTTCTAATCTGTGAACGTGTAACCGAAATGTGCACATTGCTGAACTATTGTAAGGGCTCTGTGTATGACAGCGTGCAATGACCCCACCCCCACAAAGCGACCTCTCCAGAGGTAAAGCAGGGTGACATTGAAGGATGGAAAGGGTAGGGACGACCCCTGTAGTCTCCCTGCCCTCCGTGGTCCTTTACCCTGCCCTCCTTCGCCCTGCTCTCTGAGGAGTCCATGGAGACCTGGTACCTCATGGATTTTGCCTGTGTCCAGAGCCCAGGAACTTGTACTCTCTGCTTCTCTGGGAGCATTGTGTAGTCTGCAATTTCCTCCTTCCTTAAAAGGAAGTGGACTCACCTTGCTGGGCCCCTGGTAAGGTCACTTGACTGTGAATCCTGGCCCTGTCACTTATTGGCTCTGTGACCTTAGACAGACTTCTTCATTTGTCTTTACTCAACTGTCTATAAATTAAAGCTAAGTTTAGTTCAATGCTAGTTAACTATGAGCCTCTGTGTGTGTGTGTGTGTGTGTGTGTGTGTGTGTGTGTCTGTGTGTGAAAGACTGAACCCAGGGTCTTCACACTGAAATGTCACAAGTCCTTTAATTTTGTTTCTCTTTTGGTTTCTCATTTTTGTTTTGAGTTTTTTTGTGTGTTCATTTTCATTGTTGTTGTTGTTTTGTTTTGTTTCGTTTTGTTTTACATTTTGAGACTGGGACTCACTACAGAATTTTCTAAGTTGCCCAAGCCAGGATCAAACTTGTGATCTTTCTGTCTCAGCCTCCCCCAGTGCTGGGATTACAGTCATGCACCAATATAGCAGGCTTATTTTTACTTACCAATATAGTAATGCCTCAGTTCGTGAACGCTTCTGTTTGCAAATAGTTTGGTTCACAAAACAAAAGCAATTGACAAAATTATGCTTCCATTGGCAAACTCCACATCAGGTAATAAGCATGACTTCTTCTGCACACACAAACAAACACAGCCATCTCCCCCAAAATCATAAAACAAATTAAGTTTTTAAATGGAGGTACCACTGTATATAATAATATATTAGGTATATGTGTGTACATATACATATGTATGTATATATTTACATATATACACAAAGATATATAAAATTATTGGTCTCTGCTAGACATTTTCTATATGTTAGTTCATTAAATCTTAAAATTACCTTGCAGGCTGATATGGCTCAACCAGGTAGAGATGTACCCAAGGCTTCACTCCTGATAGATGGAGGATGCAGGCTGTGAGTCCTAGAAAATGACAGTAGGTGCTATGTCACACCCAGGAGCAACCTGTCCAAGGGTCAAGGCTGGAGAAAGATTAACCCCTGTGTTTTCTCTGCCAGAACAGCCCAGGTGACTGTCACAGGCTTCCCTCTCTATCACAGCCAACTACTGTGTTATCTCAGCTCCCAGCCCACCAGGGGCTGGTTTTGGTCACTGCATGAGATAAGCGTCTAACTGGTTTTCACACTGCACCTCATTTCTATTTCTCTTTTGGTAATTGCACACGGAGGCAGAACGCTGGCCAGGACTCATCGGCTCAGCGTGGGGGTGCAAGTGACAGCGGGGAGCAGATGGCCAAGTTGGGCACCAGATGTGGGTGCCACAGTGTTAGCCTTCTCTCTGCACAGAGTGATGCTGAACTCTGGGCTGCTCCCGCAGCTTTGGTGCTAAAAAAGGAGCCACTTGATTTGTTATTCATTCCACAGGATATGTTCTTCACTTCATGTTCAAACTCTGCAATTAGGGTTGTAAACAGTGAGTTTCGTATGACTTTTATTAAACTCCTACAGGTTTGGAAAAAGCAGTCATTAGCAGCACCACAGTGGCCAAAGATCAGCCTCACTGTGCAAGGGTAGGCTGAATCGTTTTGCCCTCTCCACACTGTTCTTTGGAGAGCTTTGCTTCCATGACCTCTCTGGCCACGGGAAAAGGTTAAGAATTCAGTGGCAAAGGAGCTAGATTTAGATCCTGACTTGGCTCTGAGCTCTTGGGCAAGTCACTGAATCTTTGAGTCTCAGCTTCCTGATCAGGGACTAATGCCAAGACCCAGATGAAGCATCTAAACCCATGTGTGCCTAGCACCAATCTGGCACAGAACTGGCCTCCCTAATGGTCCCTTCCCCAAGCTGGAGCCATCTGTCAACAAGCATTTACAGTTTTCAAAGGTAATAATAGCACGAACAGCTTACATTTATTGCTTACTGATTCCTGGTGTCTTTCTAAATGCTTTGCATCTCTAAGCTCAACTAATACCCCTGACACCCTTTTGAAGTAGGTACTTCTATTACCCCACTTTTACGGGGCCCATAGCAATTATGTGACTTGCTCTGAGTCACACAATGACAAAGTGGTGCTAGAACTTTTCATGGCACTCAGGTTGCCTACTGCAGACCCCAGGCTCAGAGCTCTGACTCAATACGGCTTTCATACTTCACAAAACTGTGTGGCCCAGTGAGCCACAGTGCGGTGTGATGCAGGAAGGCATGAGGGAGGCATGGAGTGCACACCTGCTGGATAAACAAGACTGCAGTGAGAGGAACACAGAGGAAGTCACTGACCTATCCACACAGACATACTCTCTTAGGATCAAAAAGGAAATGGGCTGGAAGATATGGGAAAGTACCACTCAGTCAACATAGTCTTAGCAGTCTGCCGAAGTACACTGACTTTACCACCCCCTACCCTTGACTTAAAGCTGCAACGAGAGGTTAAAATTATCTCCTTCGTAGAGGTCTGGGGAGGAGTCAAGAAAGAACTACATAGAATGCACAATCCTGAAACACAGTAAGCCCTCCATCAATATGTGGTAACTGTTGTTTTTGGTATTAGTATTAAACCCTCAATCAGTATGATAATTGCTCTTAAGTTAGTATTAGAATTGGCATTAATCGAGATAGGTGCGGGAAGGATCTGCACGTCTTCTTTCAGACCTAATATCTTTCATGAAGAATGGGAATGGAATCTTGAGAGAGGTGTCCTCCTCCTACATTGGGCTGGAAGCCATATCTTCATCCTATTTTTTAATAATTGGCTGGTTGCTGTGAAGAGGACTTAGGGGACACCTTTTTCTATCAGTGTCTCTCCTGCCACCAGGTCTTGCTGCTACATGAACCTGGCCTGCACTTGCCTGTGACCCAACCCCCAAGCAAGAAACAGGTAACCTCCTTAGGGTTCTACTGTCAGGCAGGCTGCATTGATTAATACTCCTTCAGCTGTTGTGACTCACTCCCCACTCATGATGGTCTTGCAGGCCTGCACCCAGAAAGACCAGGACAAAAACAGGGAGCTGGGGACAGAGTAGACAGCACAAGCATTCCATCTCCTCAGTAGCTTAAATACAATGCTTTCCCGAGGGCCCCTGTGCCCCATTGTTTACATGGATGTTCGGATGCCCTCACACCAGGGCTGGCCCTCTGCAAGTGGCTGCTGCGTTTGCAGCCCCTCTCTAATGTTTCTCAGTGGGGTGTCCTGACATTTTGGGTGGAGCAGTTCTTCACTGTGTGGCCCATCCTAGTCAAAGCAAAATGCTTACCATCCCTGGGCCCTGACCACCAGTACTGTCAATATGTGACCAAAATCTCCCCATGCATTTACAAAGGTCTCCTTAGCTGAGACTCTCAGAAAGGAGCATGAATAAAGAGTTTGGAGACTTGGGCATGACTGGTGGCATTGAATGTGGACATCTGAATGGTATTTATATCAGTGCTGTGTAAAGATATGCTTAATCTGTTTCAAGAGAAGTGGTAAGGAGATGTGTTCAGAATATATCATGGGCATAACTGGATTCATCTATTTGATTTTTCCTAACTAACTTCATTGTCACCACCTTACCTTTGTCTCAGATGGCTTTCCTGAAATCTCTTCATTGCTTTAGCCCTAAGCGGGTAGAACTTTAGTGGAGCCCTTGAGGTTAGCACTCTGTTAATGTACTGGGAATTTAAACAGAGCTGGGCCCTCTAAATCAATCACCAGAATAGTTTTTTCTTTTTCTTGCTCAGAAGTATAGTATTAAATGCAGTAACGTGTGTGAGAGTGGAGGTTGACTTGGGTGAAGGACACGCTTAAAAGGAAAATTTTGTAACAATTTTTTTCCTGCAGGATAAAGGACTTGCTGATCTTAATTCTTAAAGAAATGGGCTGCAGAAAAAAAAATTATATCTCTGCAGTATCTTTGGCATCTTTGAACTGCACTGGGCCACTCAGAAGTCACTGAACCATATTTGCCTGGGGCATTAGAAGTGAATAGCAAATACGGGTTAAATAAAGAAATACATTAATGAGAAATTAAAGCTTTTTAAGTGATGATCACAAAACAGAATGAGCCAGCGTTTGCCTTCTCATCCCCTCTGGGGGTTTCTGTGGTGGCGAGGGTCATCACGGCACCTGTCCTTGGAACCCGAGGGCAGCCAATGCCAAGGAATTCTCCTCCACAAGATGCATCCTGTGGCTGTGGAGCGTGTGGGAGGACAAGTAGCAAGGGAGTGAGTGAGGAGGCAGAGCTAGCAAGTGTAGACTCCTCTGCCTCCGAATCTGCCATGAAGGGATGGAGAAGAAGGAGCCGCCCACCAGAAGGGACACAGGGTTGTGAAAGATGTACACTCTGATTTACTTTCCTAGAAAACCAATCAGGGACCATGTCTGGATGCTAAAGGGAGCAAAAGAGAAAGAGATCGGATATATGGGTTGAAAGGGAGCGATTAATGAAGCCACTCCCTTCAGTGTGCAGACTAGTGAGGAGGAGGTGGGATCTAAGAACAGGTGGAGGTTGGTTCTCGACTGTAAGAAGGGAGCTTTATTCCTGCTGAGACTCTGGGCCAGGATGGAGGGAGGTTCAGGACAATTTGGAGGTGTTCCTGCACACGAAATGGGGGACATATAGCTATGTGGGAGGGGCAGAAAAGATTTAGATGCCCTGCTGAGCAATGGCTCACATCCTAGCAAGTGCCCAAAGAGGGATGCTGGTGTGGCGGGGCTAGACTGAGGTTGAAGATTGTGAATTGTGGGAGGTGTAATTTGCATCATTCCATGAACATTCTTTGGTAGCACAAGGACCCAGGGCATAGTGGTGGTGGTAACAAGGCTGTGGAGGAGAGTGACAGCATATAAAGGGCAAAAGAACAAGGAATCAAGGACCTTGAAGAGGCTAGCAAGAGGGTGATTAAGGGAAATTAAATGCAGCCTTTCCAGGGACATGAAGAGGAAAGGAAAGAGAAAATGATAGGAAAGGAAAAAGAAAAAAAGAAAAGTTTATTATCCTGAAGGCCTCCACTGGGCTACTGAGCAGGTGTGTGGGAAGTAAGAGAGTGGTCATTAGGATGAACAGGTGCTTGGGTAAAGGAAGGATTATGATGGATAGGGTTTCTGAGGTAAAGCAGCAGGGCCATGAAGGGCTGGGGTGTGGGTGTGGTGCCTAACATGGAGCATGGCACTCACCCCCATAATTAAAAGCAGGATAGGTCATTGACTGACATTGTGAGGGCTGCCCAGTAGGATGTAGAAGTTGCAACTCACCCCAAAGCTCTTGATGGGTGTGGCAGACTGCCTG
>RJWM01016466.1:0-45467 GCA_004363535.1 Dasyprocta punctata
GCTGAGTTTACTCACTCACCAGCTTGTGACCACCTCTTTCCAGGATCAATAGCTGCCTCCGCCATCTCCGCCTTAGCCGTCTCCGCCTTAGCCGCAGAAGTTCAATCACGCATTGCAAGCACTTTAATCGCACCTTTCCAGTTTGAGTCCGCATTGATTGGATTGAGCTCGGGTCAGAGGTGCCGCCACCATTGTTTGTTTACTTCTTCTCTTTTTTACTCTTTCCGTGGGCTACAGTTCTCATCCTAGACTCCTCTTAGGTACAGAGGATCCATCTCCCTCCCCTTTCCTTCTTTCTGTTATTGTATTATTTTGTATTCCAGCATTTGGGAGGTATATTCCAGGGAGCCTCCCTACGGCGGAGTCATCAGGTCGGCCATTTTGCAGGAAGTCTCTCTCGTGATCAAAATTTTAAAAAAGTAACTTTAAATATTAAAATACATTTTTCTTGGGAATATGAAAAATAAATTTTTATTAACATATGACATAAGTGATCCAGGAAAACAATCACACTAAATCTACAAGACACTGGAAAACCCTGAGCAGTAATATCTTAAGCTAGTAGCCATGGCTGTGATTGGTACTTAACACTAATTAAAAGAGAAAAATAACATACTGCCAGAAGTAACAAAAAAAGAACAGAAACATACATAACCACAAGGGCCATTCATGCAAAAACTAAACAGGGGAAAATATAATCTAAAGTAATTCAGATGGGGCAGAGGATGTATGACCTGGCAAGTCTTCGAAAATTGTTAATCTAAAAGAATACATATTTTGTAACAAACCTGAAATGGATGCAATAAATCAGGAATTTCCTGTATATTGCTTTGGAGATACAATTATATCACAATCAGAGTTGAGATTTATGTGAATTAAAAACAGTGTGAGATATATTCTGTAAGAATGCAAAGTGGATGACTTGCGGTGAATTTACATTGAATGAAAAATATCATTTTTCACTTAAAAGTAAAATGTGTAACCAAGTGCTTTTTGTAATAATCAAATTAACCTATCCTTTATTTACTAATATTTCAGTATATTAAGCACAATTACTATTAGACAGTTTGTTTTATTTTATAGCAATTAACTACTATGACATTAAGTATCACACATTTGACTGTATTGCTATTAACTTGTATTGTGTTAAATTATAAGTTGATTGAAGGGAATAGAGTAGCTCAAAAATATAAGCCCTATTCATTACATTGTTTCTGGAGAAATGATATTCTGAATGGTAGAGAACTAAGTTATAAATAGATAATTAAAGCTAAGAATTAATTTTGTTTAATGAGGATTAATTACTTTATGTGAACTACATAAATCATTTAAGCTTCTTACTAGAAACAACATGTGTACTGAAAAAGCCCATGACTATCCTCTATGAATAATAAGAAGATATAATTTTAGGCAATTTAGTCAAGAGTGGTAGTACCTAGAGAAGTGTTAACCTTACTTTACTACAGTCTCTCAGTCAGAGGTCAAGTTGTATCTGGGCATCTGCTGTGTCCATATGCCATCTCCATAGCAAGCCATCAGGTGAAATTTGTAATGTAACACATTCAGATGCTTAAAATTATCACTGAAAAGCTGTGGTACTGAGCCACATTCTTGCTTAAACACTTGGTCTTGATGGAGGAAACAATTCCATATTTTGACTAATGTTATTTTGACTCATGTCGTGAAGCTGAAAAACACTCTTTGATGCATGAATTCTTCTACTTGTCCCAGGGAAATGAGCATATGATTAAACATTCAAGAAAGAGTATATTCACTATGAGAAAGTATTTTTAGTCCTACAAAACTAGAGTAAAAGATGATGTGTCCTTTATTACTCACATAAGATTGAATTTACAGCTCACACCCTCAGAGACCCTGAAAGAGCGAACAGATCTTTCTGCAAGTTCAAAGGAGCCAAATACTCAAAGGACCGTTTAGAACAGAAAAAGAGTGTTACATTTCAAATGTGCAAATATCGGCACAACAAAAAGACAATTGTGTTTAAATTTTAAAACATATGTAAAAAGCATGTACAGGGATTTTAAAATTACATGAAATATATTTTTCTCATTTTTTTATTTGTACATGTTTCCCGTACATAATGATCACACTCATCATGGAGAACTTGTACATACTATTAAGAGTTAAAGCTATCTCATCCAGACCACCTAGATAAAAGGAGATTAATAATGTGGATATTGAAGTTGAAGAAATAATCCATGGTAGAATTCTATGACCTTAATTTTCCTGATCATGGGTATATTTCAACCGTGGACCATTCTTCTTCTTGTGTGTAAGGAATGCCATGAATATGATGGCAAAGCATTCATATGTTTAGGTTACTAGGATTAATACAATTTTACTTTGAGTTTGCTTTGGGTTAATTAAAAGAGAGCTTATCATGGGCAGAACTGATTTGCTGAGATGAACCTTGTAAGCAAAGGTGGACCATCAGTAGGAACCACATATGCTGGGCTTCAGGAAGCAACTAAAGTACAGTGGGCAAGGCCACCAGGTCTGAAAACAGTGAGTGGCACTTAGGACCTAAGAACTTCAGTCCAGTAAATGCAAGGAAATTAATTCTGCCTGTTGCCACTGTACTGACAGGAAAAAAAAGACACCAGTCTTCAAAAGAGGTAGTATTTCTGGCCTTCCCCTGTATTGCATTCCTTGGAAACCCCAAGCAAAGGAACTTGCTCATCCATATCCAGAATTCTGACCAAGGGAAACTATAATCCAATAGACTCTTACAGGACTAAGATTGTGGCAATCTGTTAAACAGCAATAGAAAACTACCACCCTATATTGTTATGTTGAGACTACGCTTTCTAAAGTACAAAAATTAGTAAAAGTATTAGCAAATATATACATGAAAATTCATAAAGCAAGCAAACTTTAACTGACTTTCATATTCTTTCAAGTATTGAAAACTTACACATTATACATGTAGCTAGCATGAAGAATCAAATGTCTTAGACTGAAAATGTAGTAGTAGAATGAGCACTAAAATACAGCTCAGATCTCTCAAAGAAGATCGGAATAATACCAGTCTATAAAACATATATAGTGCTAAGCAAATCCTCTAAGAATCATCTTAAAACATGTGGACTTAACTAGAACGTTTCAGTTTATGCTTTAGTTTTCAAGATAACTGTTCAAAATTCAACAGTGCAAATGGTTAGGCATCTAATATTTGGGAGGAAAACTATTTACATGGTAACTTGTGTTAGAATGAAATAGAAAACCACATAGAAGCTTAGGATGTAAAGTCAGAATATATAGGTTAGAAATGCCTGCACTGAGGGTGGAGTTTAGGCTTATTTCAGTAGTAGAGTACTTGTGTACCGTGTGAGGCCTTATATTTAATCACTAGCATAGCACACACACACACACACACACACACACACACAAATAAGGACAAAAAAAATTCCAACTTTCTTCTAAAAGAAGATATTCCAAGAAAATTCCTTAACCTCAATGCCTTAGTTTGTACATCTATAAAGTAAGGATAATAACATTGACTCTCTGGTGTTATCTGAAAGCTACGTGAATTGAAGTCCAAAAATGTTAGTGTGTTAGGCACAGAAAATGCTTACAATTAGCCTTAAATTATATCAGGAGCACATAAACATAACTACATTTGTTACAGTTTTTATTCCAGGCTAGTCACAGGCCCAGAAGCACCCTTGAAACTTTGGCCCTGTCTAGCAATACTATGCCCTCTTAATACAGACTCTGGCAGGTAAATTGGAAGATGAAAAGCACAGTTAATCTGTACTTTCCTACGCGGACTCCACACCCTTTCAGTGCCATGCCACCTGTTGCAAGTCACATGCACTTGAGCAGACTACAGACTCCCCAGTGGGTGAGACAAGGGCCTCTAATTTGATGGGCTGAATTGCATCTTCCCTGAAAGAGATCCGAACCCCAGACTTGGAGAAGTAGTCCATGTAAATTTATCTTTCACTCTGAGTTGTAGGTACCACATATAGTTTTCTTATTTCTAGTCACTTTTTAAATTAATTTTAGCAATTCTTTATAAAAACATACTCTGTTAAAGAATACTTACTTATATGTAGCTAGTGTTTCTCAAATATGGATTTGCAAACAAGGATTGTATTTTATGATTGCTACAATTAGTATACTCTTTAGACAGATTATTTGTCAATATCTTTATAGAAGAAAATGAATTTTTAAAATCTAAAGAAAGCAACTGATTTGTTGGTTGCATTTAAAATTGTATGCCATCTTTGTATTCTCCTTCAAGTTACCGTATTTACATGTCTTCAAATCATCATGTTTAGTTTTATGACGTGACCATATTCAGCATTTACATGGTTATTTATAAAACTGTCAAACTGAGTTTATCAAGAAATAATGAATACTGCCTATATTTACTTTCAATAAAAGATAAATCACATCTACATTTTGTTACTCATTTCATGCTGAAATGAAACATATACTGTAGTTCTTCTAATAACTAATCTTTGTTTATATTGACAATATCTAGTCTCTTACAAAAATATCAAATAATAGTTCTATTATATACCTGTAACCTTTTACTTGAATGAACGTATCTAGTTATTGAAATGATTATCACTTTTCTGAAACAGAAATGACAATGTTAACTAGACAACTTAGAGAGCAAATATTGTTCCTCTGGTAAGAAGGAACATTTGTCCTAAACATACCATGTCCTAATCTCAGTAATGTGAATATGTTAATTACATGATAAAAGGTAAAAAAGTTGCAGAGACAATAAAATTTGCTAAACAGTGGACCATACCATAAAAAGAATGTCCTAGACTATCTGAGCTGAGGAAGTAACAGTATCATTTAAAGCGGGGTGGGGGGAAGAATCCGAAAAAGGAGTTAGGATGGGGGAGTAGAATTCAAACAACACTTTTGAGGGACAAAAGATCTCCTGGGCCCAAGCTTGAGGTAATTTTCTAGAACCTAGAAAAGAAAAACAGAAACAAGAAACTCCCCTAGAGCTTCCAGAACAAAATAGTACTGCTAATCTCTTGACCTGAGAACATTGAGAGTTCTATGACATTTCTGATTTACAGAACTGTAATATATAAAATTTGCTTGCTATCATTTTAAAGAATACATTTGTTTAGAAGCATTACTTTAAGAACAGTGCAAAACAAATAAACCTATAGTTTTCAAAGGGGATCCTTACTGTTGATTATAAACCCAACCAGACTGGTTGCAAGTTCAACTATGAACATAGACACGCTCAATATTAAGCAGTTCTTTCTAGGCAGGAAAAAATAGTTCAGGAGTCCCACTGAGAAAAAGTACTGTAAACTGTAAGTTGAGTCAAAAGTTTCCTGATAATATGGTATTGAGTAACTGATTTCAAATTCACAAAGCACCAAGTAACTTTCTTTGGAAAAAAATATGTTACTTTAGCACATTGCATGAATCTATTATATACAAAGTAATTTATATTACTCTAATGGTGTAAAACATAGTACATTCTGTTACAAGTTTCCCACACTGCTTACCCACTGTTTACATATAATACAATACATTTTTCATAAACAACTAAAGAGGCAAACCTTTGGTTTGGTTTTGGAAATATATAGCTATATTCACTTACAAACTAGTCAAACTGATTTGAAATGTGTTCTGTTCTCACATTCTTTTTCAAAAATATTCTTGCTTGTTTGCCATCATCTGAAGAAGAATAATAGAATTAGTTCACAAGGTATGAAAGACAACGAAATTTCCTTTTGGCCACCTGGCCCACATTCTGACAGAAGAGAGTATTTTAGTTTATTATTTAAAGCTGAATATATCAGTTCTTCTCGACTGTATAAGAATCATAAGGAAGTACTTTACTGGAGTCAAAAAGTACTGTGACCTTGACTGGATGATTCATTAATAGTGAACCATGTTCATTTTAAGTGGTTTTTAACATTAAAGCACCCGGTTGTGTTGAGTATAATACTCTAGACAGCAATTGTGACATAACTAAAGATTGTTTCTTTTCAGAAATATGACTGTTGGAGGTTAGATTACTCCAGAGCAATAATATGATACATGTTAGGAATATCATCCTATTATCAGTCACTCAAAATTCCATTTGCTTGCTACTGACCAAACCCATGAAGGACACTTACTTTGCTGCAAAGGAAAAGGCTTATTCAAAGCTGTCTCCCAGGAGATGGAGGAGTCTGCCTTGCTTCTTATCACCAACTCACTGTGGCCAGATTTGCAAGGGTCTTTCACAGTAAAGAGCAGAGGGAAGGGGAATATAGTGATGCAGTAGACATCCCTAGACTTACTTTATCACTCCCAGTCATTTTTAACTCCCTTTACTATGGAAAGAAATTTGGACTTTCTCCTCCCTAGGCCAACAACATTTACCTTTTCTTTCTTTTTTTAATCAAGGCTGAAGAGAGAAGAGGCTAGTGTTTACATACTCTGCAGGAGAAAGTTTGGAGAAGCTACCTATCTCTAAAAGACAAAAAAGCATAAACAAAAACAAAACAAAAGCAAAACAAAACAAAAATCCAAAAACCAAAAAGCAAGAAATCTAACTTGTGAAGCTCTATGTCATCAGGCCAGTTATGTTCCTATAATGTGGCAAAAAAAAGTAAACTTTGTATTAAAATTTGGTTTTTATCTGTGAGACAAAGCACTGATTTATGAGTAATCATTTGTATTTTTCTCTTTTTTCCCTAATTCCTTAAGTAAATATTACTAAACAATTCTATTGAAAATGACATCATTGCAAATAAATTGGCTTTTTCTCTCTGTTACATTGAAATGCAACATATGGTATGGTATTGACAATTTTAATTTTTTTGCAATGTGAGGAAGATGCAAGCAATGCTCAACTCTTACAAAATGCTTACTGAGAACAAAACGTTTTTCCAATTGCTTTATATGCATGTGTTCACTTAATTGGCACATATGCACATGTACAAAAGAAAAAAGAAAAAGAAAAAAAAAACCCAGAAAATTATTACTTCCATTTCCCATATGACAATTTAAATAAGATGCCCAGAGTCACACAACGGATCTGGTTGGAATAATAATCATGTTTTTAGTAAAATACTTTTTTCTGCATTTATTCAAATCCTATGATAAAATTAATTTGGATACTCTGGTTACAAATAATAGGACAAGTTCAAGAATTAAAAATCAACCTAGCATAGAAACATATTTCAAGGGAATAATAGCACTCCATGAAATACAGGCAGTAAGTACTAAGGAAGAGATTGGTACCATGCAATAATAAACACTTAGAATCATACATATTTCACCTTTTAAAAAATCCTTTTACTTAGTGTCTATCTTTTTTGCTTCTTTATCCTTTCTTTGTTCTCTCTAGACAAATCTTTTCTGTTCCTATTTCTTCATATTTCTTAGAAGTTAGCAACTACTCAAAGTGCATAGGTCACTATATTTTGATGCATGTGAGCTTCTGCCTAATTCTGTATTCCTGTGCTGCGGCATTAGATTAGTTAGATTTTGGTTAGTGTATTAGTGCTTACTTACGCCAGATGTAGAAGACTGCAAATCATCTCTCTGTACACTGGAGACCTGAAGGATCCAGTCGAGTGCTTGCAGGCCACAGCAATGTCTCTTGCAAGTTGATATCAAGAAGTTGAAGGAACAAGGATGGGAGGCTGAAGTATCTGCTCCAAAAATCCCCAACAGCCAGTGCTGGAGGCTGAAGAGTCTGTGCCAGAGGCTGAGCATCTGCACTGGAACTCGGGAAACGGTGCCCAAGATGAAGAGGAGAACTGAAGTTCCCCCAAAGAAAGGAAACAGCCAAAGCTCTTTTGAAGAAAACCCACCGAACCTTCTCTGAAGAAAAATGGTCACAAAGAAGTTCCTCCAAGGAAGATCAGCTGAAATCTTTCTCTCCCACTCTCCTTTTTATACCATTCCAACAAAAATCCTCCTTAAAGTGGGTCTTCCATGCCCAAAACAACGTTGACTCAATTCAGCTGGGAATTTCCACTTAAACTGACAGTTAATCAGTTTGATATTTAGATATCCCTTCTATCACAATTTTTCTACTGTTAACAACTTGGCTTTTATTTTATTTTATTTTATTTTATTTTTTTTTTTTGCTGCACCGGGGATTGAACTCACAACCTCGTGCCTGCCAGGGCAGGCACTTAAGGCACTGAGCCAAACTCCTGGCCAACTTGGCTTTTAAATACACTGAATAAAATAATTTGAATGAGAAGCTAGAAAACACGTTATTTTTGTTAAATGAAATCTTCCAATGTAAAGTTATTGTAATTAACATTCCCTTCACTGAGACACAATACCCAATGCCCACAATTTAAAGAGAGAGGTTTAATTTTGCTCATTATTTCAAGAGATTAGGTCAATGGTTGACTGGCTGCAAGCTACAAACTTCATGGTGGAAGGGAACTGCAGAGCAAATCTATTCAGTTCATGGTAGCCACAAAACAAAGCAGGGGAAGAGTGTCACGGAGGAAGGTGTGAGGAACCAGACAGAGACCCCAAGGCCACAGAGATCCACTGAGGAGCAGCCACAAGTATGCTCCTCTCCTCCCCTTAGTGGATGCCAAAGCCAAGGAAGTTGATACCACACTTAAACATAATTCCTAGTCTATGTCAACTTGATACCAAAATACATCTTTTTAAACCATACTTAATCTCAAAATAACAACAATAGAAAATTTATAATTCCACCTAAGACAGCTATCTTGTACACAATTAGAAATATAATAAATTCTTCCCTGAAGTCAGAATAGTTCCAGCCAGAATTTTGCAAAAGTCCAGGTCAAAGTCTCTTCTGAAACAGAAGGCAAACTCCTAACTTTAAATCTTTATGAAAAACAACAGCAGCAGCAACAACAACCTAACAATTCAGTGTTACAATGGTACAGAGTAGATGTGACATTTCAAAAGAAAAGAATGGAGGATGTTGTAGTCAGTGTTTTCAAGGGAAGCAATTTAATTTACGATGCATAAATTATAGAATTATTTTATAATAGTCAACCAAATAGTCAAACACACAAAGTACAAGAAATCCTTCCATACACTAAAGACCCCAAAAAATACAGTTGAGGGCCTGGATCCCATAGCAATATCCTCCATGAGTACAGCTGAAGACCTAGAGTCCATGACAATGCCCCCCACCCCGCCCCAGGAGTCCAAATGGAGATCTAAAGCCCACAACAATGTCTCATGCAAGTCTGTTTCATGGATCTGCACTGGGAAGGCCTGAACGTCAGTGGTGGAAGCTAGAAAATCTATGCCAGAGGAATAAAGGATCTGTGCCACTACACTGAGAGATCTGCACTGGAGCCAGAAAGTGATGCTCAGAAAAGGACCAGAGTTCCCTCGAAAAGTACCACAGCCATCCTCAGCCACAATGAGGCCCTGAGCTTCACTGATGATGAGAACAGCTGAATTCATATCAGGAAGCCAGCGTGGCAAGCTTCTCCTGGAGATTGATCAGCACACCATCTTCCCCTCCAGAGCCAGGATATGATGCTCAAAGTAAAGAACAGGGCTCCCCCAAAGTGACTACAGTCATTCTCAGCAACAACAATGTCCCAAGCTCCTCTGATGTTGAGACCTGCCAAGTTTGTATCAGGAGAGAAACTCAACAACCTCCTCCAGGAGAACCAACAGCAACAGGAGAACCAACAACAATCCCCCTTCCTCTCCAGTTGTCCTTTTTTATATTGTTGGCAACAATCCTTACGTGGGCCATCTGCACCCCGCGCCACCACGCTGATACAGTTCAGCTGGTTGTTACAAGTTGACCACCAGTTATCAATCCACCACAGAGGAATAGAAAAGAATCAGACCAGAGCAAGACCAAAACCCAGCAAGGCGATAGTTAACTCCTATAGCTGTAGCTTAGTGTCCAGCATCTGAGACACGTGGTCATAAGATGTAAATACGAAAGAGGATGGATGACCCCAACTATATAATCTTGCTAGTTTTAGGCCGGAGTCTTAAGCCGGCTCCATGACCTGTAGCTTTCCTTGGTATCCATTCCATAATGCTGGCATCTCGAACTGCCTCAGGTCTCAAGTGTAATTTTGACTACATTCCTATAGCTCGACAAACCACCTTGTCAAAGGTTTCTTGTCTGGCTTTCCAAATCTTTTGAAATCCTTTTGGAAGCCACCCTGACCTCACAATTCTGGGCATTCTTCATGCTGAGCAACTTGCATCCTGTGTACAATTCCAGGTTCCGCAATCAATTTGTATGAGGACAGCATCAGACTGCAAGTTCTTCAGTAGCTAAGTATGGTGAATTCCAAAGAGCAAACTTTCCAGGTGGCTTCTCTCAAGCAGAGATCCCCGGAGCTAAATTTTGAATGGAAAGGTTTACACTTTTGCAACACTGAGCCTGCAATGAGAGTGTTCTCGCTGATATTTGAGATGCCTTCAAGATATTTTTCTTCTTGTTCCTGTACAAAGAAATTTGTTTCTTGTCATTGACTCTAATGTCTTTTAAGAATCACATCACCTCTGTCCCTAGATTTACCCAGGGTTCCTTCTGGGTGAAAATTTAATGTTTTTGAAAATTTTCTGCTCTATCTTTTCTCCCCAGTTTTCACTATAAACCAGCTAGCTGTGCCATGAACATTCTGAATATTGTACTGTCTTGAAATTTCCCATAAAAGTTTATTTAGCCCACCATTCTTAATCTTAGTCACCGGCAAAATCCCAGAGCATATGAAAAATGAAGATGAACTTTCTGGCAGTGTGTATGGAAACATACAGTTTCCATATGGTTTCTACTTAAATGGTTAATTGAGTACTTGTTCCCATGAGAAACCTCCTGAGTGTAGCTCTTATTGTCTACAGTCTATCAGCATTCAGGTCTTCTAAGATCTGATCAGAATCATTTATCAGGTTCTTACAGCCAACATAAGTTTGCATCTCTAAACCTTCCAAAATCATCCAACAAAGTAGCGCAAAAGATTTTAAATTACATGGTCAGGTATATTCATAGAAACAACTCTGATTCTCTGGTTCCAATTTTCTGTACTCTTCATCTTTTCTGAAACTGAAACACAATATTCAACACCCACATTTTAAAGCAGAAAAGGTTTAATTTTGTTCACAGTTTCCATGGATTCACTCCATGGGGTGTGGGCGCCAAGGAAGAAACATGATGGCAGAAGAGTGTGATGAAGCAAAGTTGTTGGGCACACAGTGGCCAGAAAGTAAGGCAGGGAGAGAGTGCCAGAGAAGAAGAGGCAAGGTACTGGGCATAGATTCCAAGGCCACCATCCACAATCCATCCTGAATCCCAAAGCCAACATGTTTATACTCCTCACTAACCGCCACAGTTATTGATTATTAATTCAAATGAATATCACACTAGCAGTACTAATTCAGTTTTGCCTCACTGTACACATTCTGCAAGCAGACAAAGAATTATCAAAATTAGAAAAAGAAACTATTTCTTGACATCACTAAAAAAGTATTGTAACCCAGAAGAACTTCAAATATGAAGAAATATTTATATGCCTGTTCTATTCTAAGTGCTGCGTAGAATTACTTGATTGATATATAGTTTTATAACTCATTTTATAACAAATGTCATTTAATGGAAAAAACAACCATTTTGTGACTATGTTTTTTTTCTTAACTCTAAGGAAAATCTGCAATTGCTAGAAAATTGCATATTATCAAAAGTAACCAGATTAATTTGAGCAGATCATTCATGAAGCCTATTTCTAATACACTTCATTTGGAATGAAGCTTGCTTACTATAAAATGACTAAATTTTGGGAAAACAAAAACAAACAAAGAAACATAGATCTATGAATTTGAGAGACTTGGAACATACTGTAGAAAATTCTGGAAAAACTAACACAGCTTGTGGGAATGGAGGATTCAGTAAGTGATAAGAGCATAGACAAATGTTGATATGATTTTGACGTTAAAACGCAGGGATATGAAATACTCCAGGTTAGTAGTGGATTATTGACACTGGCAGAAGAAAAAGATAGCTTGCCCAGGAGGAAAACATCATCAGTTTTGGTCTGAGTTTTCCATAAACTAGAAAGCTGAATAATGAACTCAAAGTGTAACATTACCACACATACCACTTCCATACTCATGTATGCACTAAACATGATGAAAAGCTTTGGGGACCCAAAACACAGGCATGTATTTCCAAGAACTTCAGTGATGAACATTTAAGAAATTAATATAATTTTTAAAAAAATTTTATTAATAATAAAAGACAAGGCAGAAGAGAATCCCCCATACTTGCTACATTGCCCACTGTAAAGAGATGCTTGGGTTGCTGACCAGAGGCCTGGCCAAATCTACAAAACAAAAGGTTGATGTTCCTTGGTTGCTATCAATCCAGCCAGACCTCCAAAACAACAGGTTGCTCACGGGGCGGGGGGGGGGGTGTCCCTGATTCCAAGCCCAGGCCGGGTGGGGGCCCCTCGCGGGGCCCTTCTCGTTCTCCTCCAAGCAAATTAATATAAATTTACTAACTTTGAATTGTATAATGAATATAAATAAAATAACCGCAACAAGCAAAAAACAGGGATGTGGAAAGTAATAAAATACTATTTACATTATAATTGCATTTATCAAAGGAAACAAAGTAAACTGAAGAATATGTGTAAATATAAACATATGAGGAGACAAATAGTCAAAAGATAAAATGTGATACTTTTAAAATTTAGAATATTATCTCTATAGAGTGAACGTTAATCTCAGGAATTTGGAGTAACGAATGAGGAAAGGGTTGGAGGAGGTATGGTAATGTTGCTATTTTTAAGTTATGTCTTAGTGTTTAGATACTATTTTATGCTTTACAACATATGCAATATGCAATATACATGAAATACTTCAAAATAGAAAATTAAAAGTAAAAATTATTACACTAGTTATATAGCCTAATGTAAAATTCAATAGCATTTTATAAAGTAAGTTTACAGTACAATTGTGCACATGGTATAATTTGTCTTTCTTCAGGGAGCCATATATTCCTGAAATACTGAATGTTTTCTTTTCTCTTCATACTCCTACTCTTTCTTCTTTTCTTCCTTTTTATCTTCCTTAGGAGCTAGTTATGTTGAGAAAATTTTAAGTATGTACATTTACTTCAATAACAAGTTCCATTATTTCAGCAACGACCTTAAAACTACAGAGTCAATTTTAATTATAATGCATACTTTACTTATTGAGTTCAATCTAGATGTATTTTTATATTTATGATTTGTTGAGGCACCAAGTTATTTTACTTTTTAATGGGCCCAGGTTAATGAGAAAAGGATGGAGGTCAACAAAAAAGTAAAGAACATTTTCTTGCTAAAAACTAAGGCAGTAGACCTCATGGCACACTCTATGAACTAAAACTTGTTTGCATTAGAATAATAATGTTAAAACTGATATGAGAATGAAATCATGTATCAGAAACGACAATAAATAAATTGAGTGAATCAAACCTATACTGGTGAAACAACACTAGTTTTATGTTAATAAGCAATTTAGTTCAAGCAAACCATCAAATCATCATGCCACAGCATGATAACTTACAACCTAATTCATCAATTTTTAATATTGTTTATATTTAGTAATGTTTTGGTTTTGTAGTTGTACAAGTAATGTAATAGGCAGTTTTTATTATTTTTCAAATTTTGCCTGCTTATTTATCTTATGATAATTTGTCATCAGTGAAAATGCTAAATAAAGTTTTCTCTTAAAAGCTGAGTCAGTGAACATACTTGAGATGACCAGATTGTGGCTTGAAAAGCTCCAATAGTTTCCAAAGTGATGTATTTCTGCTAAGTTGAATTTTCATTTTAAAATGTAAGAGTGTTACAATTAATAGAACAAAAAATCAATATCTAAACTCACAACTATGACCTCTGAAAAGAAATTAAACCAATAACATTAAAAAGACAAACATATTTAGACTCCCACATGAACACTTCTTAACACTTTTTAATTTTCCAATAAGGCTTATGGGATACTACATGAACTTCTCAATGGAAAGGTATTTTAACTAGTACTATAAAGTCAGACTAATGCTTGGTATTCTTGTTTAGCACTTATATTCGTTGTAATTTTTTATAGTACTTTTTTTGAAGGAAAGAATAACGGAATGAGGAAAACTTGCAGGAATTCATGTAACTGTGTAGCATTACTCTCTGCCAACGCAGTCCTCTTCTAGGATACCAACGGTCAGAAATGAAAGTGCCTTTTCCTGGTCTGTTCCTGGTTCTCCTATGCTTTCCTTAATCTCCTGGCAGTTTCCTGTTCAAACGCTTCTTATAGAGCATCCGGACGTATTTAAATATACAAGAGACTGTACAAAGCTACTGTCATTCACTATTACATAGCTAAGACCTCGTAAGTATAATTTCGAGATAGCATCCTCTATAATTCCAACATAGAGTAGGCATAAAGTTCCGGGGACCAATCACAATGTGTAGAATGTGCAAGCAAAATGTGAAATAATAATAATAATAATAATAATAATAATAATAATAAATCGATCTCACATATTTCAATCCTCTCACATATTTCAATCCTCTCACATCAATCATGTCAGATACGAGAGAGAAAAAAAAATAAGGAGACACAGTTTGGAGAGAATATACCTAGAGAAGCTATCTCTGAGTAAAAACATAAAGTGATATTCTCTCTCTCTCTCTTCTTCCAGGGGTCTTTCCTCTAGACTCAAACATGTTTGTAGCATATAGACTCTCACAGAGATCTTGGAGAGCTTAATATGTGGTCCCATAATTTAAGGGGCAGAGCAGACCAGAGTCTGACTTCCATCTAGGAAAACGAGCAAAAAGAAAGCACGTATGTGACTCCTTTGAGGGCTGGTGTTTTGGAATGTATCTCCACTCTCCTGCTATGTCACAATTGATCCTGGTAATGTGCGAGGAAGCAGTCCTGACTTTGGTCCAACAGCGCCACCTGGAGTCACGGAGGGGACTCAGCAGTAAAAAGCCAAAAATGCATACTTCGTTCTGACCAGTGTGGTCAGAGGTGACTGAGTGCAGGTTAATTTGTCACAGTTGAGAGCGTGGCAGCAGTGAAGCTGCTTGCAAGAAACCTCAGAAGTCAGAACTCCCAAAATATGGGACAAGCTCCTACAGCTCAATGCTGGCTAAAAGGGGAGCTCTCCTTGACCTAAAAACATCTTAGAAAAGAATGTAGAGACGGAATTGCTTATGAGAGAAGTGAAAAATGAATAAATGGAAAATCCAACAGCATGTATTCTTAATCCTCAAGGCCTGAAACACGGTAGTGTTTAGCGAGCACGAATATGCTACAAATCCAAGTTTACAGTTGTTACGCATATCTATGATGAAGCCCTAACTGCTAAATTGTGTCTGTGGTAACAATTTAAAGTACCCCTAGATTTATTTATAGGTGAACATAAAAGCCTTTCTCTTCTGCATCATAAATACCGGAGCCTGTGTTGTTTGACATGGTTAAATATGTTGTACTTACATTTCTGTTATTTTTTCTAAATTTATTATATGAATCTTGTGTCTTGACTAAAGCTGAGACTGGGGCAAACATCACCTTCACAGAGATTCTGTGAACAAGGAGAAGCATAAAATTTTAACAGATTTCACTTATTATTAAAATTAATTTTTAACATTTAAGCCCATTGATATTTACATGTTAAGAGTTTAATGTTATTGTACATGTAGAGTAATTTTCAGCACTGCCACTTTCTAGATTCCTGTTACGAATTTTGTGTTGCACTTCTGAAAGGTTATGTACATTTTCATTTTCCACGGAGGTCAGCGAGGAAGTACGTTATATTATTCTTTATTACTTTTCCTTTCTCTTTAGTAGTGAAAATCCAAGGTTAAATCTTCCCTTTTCTTGAACTTATATCTTCCATGGTCAGATTTCATTTAAACAATTCGATGTTAAAGCTGTAAGTGCAAAAGTTCTCCCAAATGAATTTGAGTCTTTTGTCTTCAGGTGTAATTTTCAACTTCTTTTTTAGTTGCTCCACATTCTGTTTTACAAACTTACCTGATTCTTAGCCTTAGATACACACATCGGACAGAGATGCCACTTAATTAATGTTTATTAAAACAAAGTCAAAGTTTTTATTTGAATTTTTACTTTCATAGTGCACCTGGCAAATTTGAACCCTTCTTGCAACTGTACAGAAAAGGGTCTTCACAATAGCTGTCATGTAAGAAATACATATGTTTCGAGGGTACGTAAATGTCACATTTTATCAGCATCCACCATCAATTGAACAACTTCCTGTATAAATTGGCATTGGTTGTTAATCAGCTCTTCTATTTTCATATTGCTATTAGCAAAGGAAACTCTTTACTATTTTATTTTACATCATAATAATAACTATTACATCTTGCTTTAACCTCTTCTTCAAATATCACAAGATACTTACAAAAATCTTTCAGTATCATCAGAATTGCTTTGCGATAGAAAAAGAAGACAGAGGGGATTTGTTATATTTTGATTACTAACAGTATTTTATTTTGCATCTTACAGTGATGTAATTATTATATGAACACATAACTGAACTGCGTAATCAAAGCAGTATCTTACATGCTTTTCATAATTGGATTTATATCAGTTTTCTTCATGATTATTTCTTTTTAATGATGATTAAATGATTTTCCACACTACACATTTTTCAATCATTTACTATGTTTTAGTTGAATAACATTCTGAAGTTTCTCAGTAAATAAGAAAACCAAAAATTCAGTTACATTCATTATGACTGATGATATTGTTAAGCCATAAAATGTCTCATTCTGTTTTCCTGTATCTTCCCTAATATAAAATAAATTGAAATAGAACAATTTATTATATAACTAACATTGTTGTTCAAAATGCACACAACTACAGAAGTCTGAAAAAGATTGTGACACTACAAGGAAACAAGAAAAAAGTAAAAGAAAATCATATTTTTGAAATGAAATTCAGAAGAAGACGTTAACTTCATTAAAAAGAATGAGGAAGACTTTAGCAGACCAAAAAAAAAAAAATACTACATTTTATATAACTTGATTGTCCTGTCTTCCTTCTTTTTTACTCCCTTCTTTTTCATTTTCAAGTAAACTGTAGTATTTATTCATGCTTAATAAAATCTTCTGCATAACCATGAACGAGTAAAGATTATGCCTTTCTGGCATGGACATGTATTATGAGTGCCAGATGTAGACCCTCAAAAAGAACATAGAATGTCCCCATTAATTAATATGCTTTCCAGATATTAAAATAATCCATTGATTACTAACTTTTGTGTATATGAACTTTGATATTACTCATTCCTAGTTTACCATGGAGTCTGTCCTTTTCATTATTATGTTTTCCTCACATATTTGACACAAGTTAAATTTCTGGGTATTTCAATATAATTTCAAGAAAGTACTTATTTCTCAACAGTCATTCACCATGAAGAGAAGTAACAGTTTCCTGTCTCCCAATCTTGTGCTTTCTCTGCTTTTTTAAAATACCGGAGACTACTATATTTCCTTTCAAAAAAACCCAATGTCACCTTGTTTTCAATAGAACCCTCAAAAGGTCTCTATCAGCATCTCTAATGAAGGTATTTCCCTGACCTTGTGTAATTTGTGCTTCAAATACTTTGCTGATTATGCATTTGCTCAGGTGGTATTTTCAGTCACATTTATAGTAGATCTTTGTCCTTTAAAGCAGTTAGAACTCTATTTGTCTCAAAAATAAAACATTTGGCATATATGATACCGAATTTTTTTTACCTCTATTACATTGTGTCTCTGAAGATTTGAAAAATACATTTTATAAATATACATGAAATGTAAGAATGCAGATGAGCTGAATATTCAAATTTTTATTAAATTTATATCTAATGAGAAGTAAAACATACATTAAAATCAGACATATGTATATATCATATTGCATTTAGTAAAAACTGCTATAAGGAAATATGAAGCGGAGAACGGCATTCCAGGTAGGGGTAACCGCAGGTAACAAAGACCTAAAGTAAGAAGATGTCTATGTAATATTTAAGAAAGATAAAGGAGATGACATACTACAGCTGAGTAAATAAGAAGAGAAATAGGAGATTGAGTCCTCAAATTAACCAAAATAGAAGGTTGAAAAATAAAAGACTTTGTTGTGGTAAATAATTGATTTTCTGAGAATAAATTTGCTTCTTTTTAAAATATTGTCTTTAAGTGAAAATTATAGATTACTCAGCCTATTTAGGCTTATTTTTTGTAAAGGCAAATGATGTCTTAGCAATAATATGAGGAAAATATAACTGTCCATATACAGTCCTTCAAGACAATGACCAAGCTACACTGTACAATACAAAGAAACTACAGGTGCTCTTGTTACCTGAATTTCAGCGTCTTATTTCTTGGCCTTGCTAAAAGTGGCTAGGCTACTACTGTTGCTCCTATCAATAGTAATTTGAAAACTTGCCGAAATTGTCCTGTGGTCGGGTCTTAGGTGTACTGTAGCTGTAATGGAAAACTATTGTCGTCTTCCGAGGAGACTGTAAGACTACTAAGATGGTAGCATTTATATTTGCAGAAGGCCAATCTGGACTGGGTTTGCGCTCCTATCAATTTTTGAGATTGAGGCAGGAGAATCACTTAAGTCAAGAAACTGAAGTTCAGCCTGGGCAACACTGGAAGAATTCCATCTAAAAAAAAAAAAGAAAAAGAAAAAGAAAATGTACTGTTTATTAAATGTTGAACTTTAGGGCACAGAAACTAAAAGCAAATAGAATAACCTTATTTATGTACTTTTGTTTGTTTTTCATTTTTATTTTACTCATGTGGTTTCAGATTAAGATGCCTTATTTTATGACAAAGACTTCAATTTACTTTAAAAAAAGAAAACAACTTTAAGTACTATAGCTTTGACATGATGGTTGATGTTATACAGGATTTACTTGAACTCAAGCATACCAACTCCAAATCTTGAGCTCAAGGCTATTTTCCCAATTGTCCAAATTCTTGCACTCTTTCAACATTTTTTCTGCTGTAAGGCTCCTTCTCCACTTTCATCTATGTAACTCTGAAACTGCATTCCACTTTGCAATGACTCTCTCTCTTAAAATTAGTACTGTATTTTGCAGTTAAGAGAACTTCCTTTCTCATTTCAAACAATATGTAATATTATAAAGAACCAAAAGAATAGGGATCATTTTGTCTTAAAAATAAATTTCTGTGTATCCTGTTTTCCTGTCTACTACTCTCTCCAAATGTAAGCTTTTTCATCCCATAAATCATGCCAAGATAACTGCCCTGCCTAGCTGGGCAGACTACTCAAGCAAAAGAGCCGTGTGGTCCCAGTGGAGACCATGCTACTCTCTGCACCTCATATCATACTCAGTTGATTTAAAAAAATGTAGTTTAAGGAAGAGATTTGTTCCTAGGCCTAATTCATCAAATATATTAGAAAACTTTTCACAATAAAAAGCTGTGTGTAACACTAAATCACTTGATAGTATCTGTGAGATGGGAAAAGAAAAGCTGTTTTAATTGTTTCAGCAGTTAAATCAGTCAAGAAAGAAGAACCGATTAAGGAATTTTGACAGTCAAATCTCATTTATGCCCCATCTGCTGAGATCACTATTAAGATCATCAAGCGTAGCATTAGTGCTATATATGGTAGTCTTCGATTTGGTGTTACTAATGTCTAAAGATTAACATATAGGGATATTGGTAAGAAGGTGTGCCCAGCATCAAACAGTAAGGAAGTATTGTTGGAGGAAATACGGTATTTCACTTCCTAAACAAAAACTTTGGATTCTGAGTCTCTGACTATAAATGCTAACTCTACTATTAACCAGACATTTTATTTCAAGCAAGATACTTTCCTTTTCTGACTATCATTTGCAAAAAAAGTATGTATATATTTGTGGTAAGGAGTAAGATAATCTCTGCACTCAAAGTAACAAAAATACGGCTATTTCACAGGAATTTATAGAGATTTAATATCACTTCTATAATTTAGATAGCATGATAGAACGACTGGGCAGTTATATTTTGATTTAAGAAAAGACAACAAAATATTGATAAAGTGTGCGTGAGGATGGAACTGTTTATTGTTCATTAAACTTAGAAGATACATTTTTCCTGTTGTATAATGAACAGTTGTGCTTAAATATGTTTTTCTCTTTTAAAGTGGAGATGTATAAATCTGAACTTTAATCCCTTCTTTCTGCTGAGTAGGCAAATTCTGTTGTTGTAATAAGGATTAAGGGCCAAATATTTGTGCCAACATCATGTAGATTCTTAATTAAGCTAACCTGTATGGATTGAGTTCATGACCTTTTGTAAAATTACTAATATTCAAGGACAAAAACAATGCCTATTGCTAATTGGTGGCTAGCAATAATTCTATGAAACCCTGGAGTGGAACAGAGGAACTACAAAAAATTATTGAGAAATACAGCACCTTAAAAAGAAGTATAAAGATTACTTAGGAAACAGAATATCTCTGCTGTCACTTAAGCAAACAGATTCACTCAATTTGGGATATTTGATTGAATACTACAAATAATTGCTTCCAATTTCAGCTTCAGTTTTATCAGATACATCTTTAATAGAACATATTTAAATTGTTAGAGAAGGTGGAATAAGTGGAGAGATTGTAGGCATTTCCAGGTAAGTAAGAAGAATTCTTATCCTAAATATATAAAATAATAAATATGCATTAAAGATTTTCTTCTCTAAAAAGAGAATAAGCAAAAGAATCTAAATAATTCAGGAGGCTTTATTAAAGTTGTTGAACTATAAATGAATACAAGGAAAAGATAAAATGAATAAAAATATTTACTAATTCTTCAAAAACTTCAGTAGTACCGGTTTGGTGGTCCTTGACAGAAAGAGACAAAGAAGATGTGACTCAGAGATTACATTGCTTCTGGTTCATGAGAAAACAAATTCAGTAAGTGAAGAATTACATGAAGTCGGTGAATGTTGAAATAAAGAGATATAACAACTTATGTGGTAGGAGACAGACATAGAAGTTAACAAAATGGTGACATAAAGGTTAGAAGTTAAGCTGAGTTTTGAAGGTACATGTTGGATCCTCAGGTTCCCCAACAAGACGTGTCTTATAAGTATGTATAATGTCATAAAACAATATTTGGAAATCTGCACTGGTATTTGGGGAATTAGTCAGGCATGAATAGAAATTAGGTTCTGTAGGTAGAATGACTAAAGACTGGTGGAAACAGAAACATAAAGGACATATGTAGAGTACATTTCTCACAGAGTATAGTAAGATCGTATTTCCAGCTTTGAAAACTTCTGCCAGAGCAATTGTTTCCTGCTTTCTGATGAAAAAGTTTCCCTTACAGCTCTTTGATAACTATTCTATCTCCCACAGTGCTGTTGCTTAACTAAATTCTTGCTAAGAAGACAATTTAATTAATTCTTTAAACACAATATTCAAAATGAAATTCTTTGAGAAGCATATTTACTGCCTTCAATTCACTTGGAAACATAAAAGATTGACAGATACATACTCTTTTACTGAATTATATTTTGACAGGAAGGAAATTAAAAAAAAAAAGATGCTAAAGATAAAGATATTTCTAGCCAGAAAACACAACAAACATTTTGAGTAAGGTGAATAAGCCTTCTTTCTTTCACTTGGTCTCTGGGTTTTATTATGCTAAACAAACATCTACACATAATGAAGTTGAAAAGAGTCTATTATTTATTTGTTTTAGTTCACTCATAATAACTGAATATTATTAAAATATTTTAATAATTTAAATTCAATCTCATTTATATAGTTGAACAACATTCAGAGTGATGGTAAAAGGACATACCAAAAAGAAACCCATAAAAAAGTGTTAGGGTATATGTTATTCCTTTTTCTGATACATTTTCAGTACCTGAATAGAGGAATAATCCAACCCCATGATTGCATTACTAGGACACTCTTAGACACTTAACTCTTCATAAAAGTTGTAAACGTTTTTGTAAGAAATGACACGGAAAAGATAAAAGGATTCCTGTATTTGTTTTTATGATTAACTCCACCATTTTATGTTAGTTGACTATCAAATGTTTACAAAGCTATTGTGTTTCCTATCCATTTGTGGAGTTTGCACTGTGCTACACAAATCCACAATGCAAGTTATTCTTTTTTCTTCAAATAATGTGCTCATCTATTAGTGCTGATCTAGTTGTCAGCAGCAACATAAGCAGCAACATAAGCAGCAGGAATCACCATGACACTCTTGAAATTGATAAAAACAGAATATTCTGAAAGTCTGAAGAAGAACATTAAGGATTCTGAAATTACTATTAACCCACACATGTGTTCTGTAATATTTATGCAACACTTACTGTGTACCTCGTGATTTCCATAGGCTTAGGTGTTGCAAACTTGAATGAAACAATCCCTGTTTGAGATATCCTTACCAAATCCTCTTCTGTTCCATTCTGGGCTAAATGCCTATTTTCCCAGTTGCAATGCTGCAGTTCTTGATGCTTCTCGCTTGTTATTAGTGTTAACAATTATGTTTTGCAACCTCCTCCTGAGAGATTTGAATGAAGGATCACTGCTTATGTAACTAATAAATGTAGTGTTAGTCGAAGCAAACAAGCTCCCCACTAATTAATGTTTCAATGAGGGAGATACTTGTTTTTAGTGGTAGTATATTCAACTTTTCCATTCCATATTTGTATAAATAAAGTTTTACTCTGTCTGACTGGTATATGAAAATATCATAAAGTGAGTGACTTATAAATCACAAACTATTTTTCTCACAGTTGTGGGGTCTGGAAGTCTGGGATTATGGTGGGGTTATAGTGAGGGGACTATTCCAAGTTGTGGAATATCTATCCCTTATTGTGTCTTCACATGGTACAAGGGGTCAGAGGGCTCCCTTAGCTTCTACTATAAAGTTCTAATCCTATTCAAGAGGACTTTTCTCTCAGGATCTAGTTATTTCACATAGGACTCTGCCTCCTTACACTGTCACACTGATGATTAAGGATTCGACATATGAATTTGTTTTTTCAACTGGGGGAAGAAATATTCAGACCAGAGTAGGCAAAGATGTAAAATCAGTGGAGACCTGGATACATTTCTAATGGTTCTAAAGTTATCAGATGTTAAGATAAAACTAAATTGAAAGATTTTACTAGGATTACAGTTTCATTTGCCTAAGGACAGTAAGTATACCCTCAATGCCTTAAAACAAAATGCACACATATACACATTATATTTTATATGCCATACGATATGAAAGTATGTCCTGATATCATAGAATTTTAAAACTAAATTTATATGTAAAGATTTATATTTAATTGACTTACATATCTCAATGATTGTCTCAATTGTTCTTTTTTTATACTGGGAATTGAACTTACGATCTTGTGCTCGCCAGGCAGGTGCTGTACCTCTAAGCCTCTCAATTGTTCATAAAATAACAGGGCTCCACAAATTCTATGAAGACAATAACAAAATTGATAGTTTTTAAATAACTGCATTTCTTATAGATCTTTGAGGAAACTTGGTTTTCCATATGAAACTAGTTCACAGAAATCATTCTATACATTGTTAAATGTCAAATGTTTAAAAGGAAGTATCTGTTTAGTTTATTAAAATCAATTAAGCAAATCTATACTTAACCTTTTAACAACATTTCAATTAAACTGCACTGCATACGGGATATACTTTATCACCCAGGTAGAAGTGGGAACCTGAAAGCTTTTGAGCACTGCGCATTTCCCAATGTATCACAATTATAGAAACACCTGTGTTAGATAACTCTGAGTTGATCCACTCTAAAAATACAGAGTGCTTAATAGTCCTAAAAATCGAGCACATTGCCAACAAGCCACAGGTGTTCACCGCAGGAAGACATAAAAAATGCGATGATGAAGGATGTGATGACATTTCCCAACTCATAATATATATCCCAAAATGAACTTACGCATCTATAATTGAGTTGGTTTTTAAAAATTGTTAATGTGGCATTTGGGTTATTTAAAAAGCAATAAAATTTCCAAAATGTGCATAATACATTAGTTTATAAAATTGGATGCAAAGGATAAAATCAAGTTAGAGTCATAGATTAATTTCAAAAACTTTTATTTGTGATAGTATTTGAATTACCTGTCTACATTAAATCTAAATTTCTATAATGATTATGTGAATGAGTGTTTATTATAATGCAGCTATTAAACTTTAGTAGTTTGAGAAACAACCTTCAGATACCCTGAATACTGCAAGACAGCATTATAATCATGCTTCACCTAAAAATTGATTTCTTATTGTTTACATAAAAAGTTACAGGAAGTCATAATCATATTGCCCTGTATCTCTTCAGACACATTTAATCTTTCCACTTAATTCAATTCAACATTAAAAATACTTAGTAAGTCATTTTCTAAGCTTTATTAATGCCTTCCAGATATTCACGTTTGTTAACTGAACTCAGCACTCGATTATACACACTAATGGAAGGCATAGAGCATGGATAATTGAAAATAGAAGTTAGTTCAGAAAATGGCAATGTAGTCAAATACACAAGCACTGAAACACTTGCACAGGATTATTCAAATAATATACCCTTTGTCAGTCCTATTAAATGACTCTAAATAAGTTGACGAACAATAAGGGGCTGCTGCCAGAACACATGCTGATAATAAAGACACGAGCCACCATCAGATCAGATAAAGAACATCTCTAGAACCTAATGGATGATTTTATATTACTGTGTAGTAATTCCAACCTTTCCCTCTAGGTTGTTTCCATCCCAGATGTTCCAAGTATAATAAAAAAATCATTCTCAGTCTAGAGGAGAAAATATATTTTAAGGTCATAGACCATTTTGATTGTTTGTTACCAGTGAACAAGAGTCAGCACAGTGGATTATTGAATGAAAACAGAGATAATCTCAAGTTCTAACATTTTGAAATAAGATATATTTTAACAAAGATGCTTCTTTAGCTACTGGAAAAGAAACCAATTGTCACTGGCAAAAATGAGAAGCAGGTTGCTTTCTCTCTTAAGCAAATATGTGCTGCTAGGAGTTACAAAATGATAGATTTCTTTCGGCTTCTGAAGGTCATATAGTTATCCAGGCTCTTTCTATTTTGTTGTTCCCACATTTACTGTCACAGTCGAGTCATAAGAGAGTTCACCAGTGATGACTGCTCACTAGTCTATAGTAAAGTTAAGAGAAAATGAAGAGGAGTTTGACATGCCAGGAGCTGGCACGGATTTTATGAGAATTTAAGCCTATGTTCAAGACTATAATAGAATCTCTAAAAAATTATCTTTAATTGAGGTCTTGTTTGCTTCATGGAAATTGGGAGTTTAATAACTAAAAGAGAAAAGAAAAATAAATATTTGATGACAACTGTGCTGTTTTCCAGAAGAGATTAAAAAGAAGAAAAGGTTATACTTACAGAGGGTGATAATGAAGACCGAGAACTCCCACTCACTGCATACACGTGAAAATGGTTGGAAATGAAGTTAGATTCTGAGGAAAGAAGGTTAGATGAGCTCTAGTAAAGATTCCTGTGGAAAAAGAATCTAGGAATGCTTACGGGTCCCCTGTTTTCTATTGAGACAATGATCGTCCTTATTTATTATAATCAAAGCACTATATTCAGCAAGCAATACTATTTGAGTTTTAAATTTAGACGATATACAAAATGGAAAACCATGCTAAAGTTTATTTTTCCAGCCTTCTACAAATGCATTTCATTGAATATTATTCCCACAAGATTCTTGTGTTTTCAAATAAGTTTGGTGACATTGAATATTGTGTCTCTTCATTTGTATAATTACAAGATAAATTACTATATCAATGGGTAATGCCCTATACCATAAACCATTTAAATTTCAGTACACCAAATGTATTCATTAAGTTCTTTTTTAACTCTAAATTTTCTATTTGACATTTAATATATAAAAAGCAGCACATAATAGCTACAACTTGATGACTGTGGAAATAAGTATGCATGTATAAAACCTTCACTATAGTCTTTCACTTAAACCTCACCATTGCCTTCAAAGATTTCTTTTCACTCTCTCTTTTTAAAATTATTAGTATTTGTGCTAAGAACATCTATTATAGGATCTATTCTCTTTGCAGATATTTGGATATAAAGTGTAATACTGTGAAATATAGATGTTGTACTGTGAAATAAGTTATGTCTTTTGTATTTTATACGACCAAAACTTTGTATGCTTTGCTGAAACTTTACTATCTCTTCTTTCTTTCGTTCAGTCCCTTCCCACTATGATTCTACTCTCTGCTTCTGTGAGTTTCACTGATTTAGGTGAAACATATCACTGATATCTGGTCGTATTTGTCTTCCCATGTCCACTTTATTTCAATGAGCATAATGTTCAACAATCCCAATCATCTTGCAAAAAGCAGAATTTCTTTCTTTTTAAATTTGAACAATCTAGTATATGTATTTACCACATTTTCTTGGTGCATTTATTTGTTAGTGAACACGTAAGTACCCTTAAGGAACACAGGACTGCAGATACATCTTTTATTTTCTGTTTTTAATTCCTCTGGCTACATGCTTGTAATTGGGATTAATAGATCACACTGCTTACCTATTTTCAGGTTTTTTATTTGATTTTTTTTTATTTAAGAGAAAATGAACACAAGAGAGAAACAAAAAGCAAAAAAGACCAACAAACAACAACAACAAATCCGATACAATAGCATTACAGGTTTACACAATGAGATGGTTGAAATTTGACAGTAGTTGCAATGTTTCATATCATTATCTTCAAAGGGGTTGTTCAGATTAACAGATATAGACATATATAATTGATCTAATAGTATTAAATGCTGTTTTTCAATAGCTAATGCATTTAGTAGTATAGTCATTTTAAGTGTCCTATGTATAGTATACCTATTTGTAAATTTATGTCTTTTTCCTTTTCCCTTCCTTCCTTCCTCCTTTCTCCTTAGAGTACCTCTTGTTGTCATTAAAATAACTGCCCGTTTCATCAGGTCTAATATAATCAAACAAGATAGTTCAGAATAAAACCAATAATGAATAAAAGAATGGTCACAGAAAAGAGAAACAAAAAGCTAAAGGGACCAACAACAACAACAACAACAACAACATATCGGATAATGTAACATTATAGGTTTACAAACTGGGAGGATTGGAATTTTACAGTGGTTGTAACATTGTATAGCGTTACCTTCAAGGGGGTTGCTCAGATTGACAGATATAGACATGTAAAATTGATCTAATCATATGAGTATCAACTGTTCTCTCTCACCAGTTAGTGCGTTTAGTTGTATAGTCTTTTTAAACCATCTTATGTTTACTCTCATATAAATCTATGTCTTTTTCCTTTGCAGGTTTTTTAAATTTATTTTTTCTTTTAAGAAACTTGCATGCTGCTCCCTGTGATATACATTTTTAACAATTTGGGTGACCATCAAGGGTGTTCAAGAATTTCCACAGCCTGATAAGAATCAATTTCTTTCTTTCTCTCACTGTTTCTCCGTCTCTCTGTCTCTCCACCTGTCTTGCTGATACAATCCATTTTAATAGGTATTAGTAGTTATGAGTTGATAACTCATTTTGATTTTCATTTACAAGTTCATGTTGAATGATGGTCTTGAGTATCCTTTCATACGCTCTTTACTATTTTTTGATACATACCTTTTTTTTCTGTAGCCCTATCACAATATTTGGATTACTGAAGCTTTGTCACGTATTTTGCAATCTGGACGTGTAATGCCTAAAGCTTTGTTCTTCTAGTTTAAAATTGCTTTGGCTATTCTGAGTACTTTTTGGGTTCTGTATAAATTTTAGAACTTTTTTGTTTCTGTAAAAAATGTCATTTTTACTTTCAAAGGGATTGCATCGTGTCTGTAACATAATATTTTAATCTATAGGTTACGATCTGTAAATATGAACATTTTGAAACGTTCAAACTCTGCAGATTTGATAAATTTTCACTTGTTATCTCTTTAAATATGCCTTTTTCTATTCTCTTTCTGGCACTTTCTTTATGCCTGTACTGTTATATTTAATGGTATCCAACAACTTTTTGGGTTTTTTTTAGAATTTTTCACTGTTACTGATTTTTTTTCTCTTCTCCTCCTTCCCTTTGCCCTCCCCTCACCCCTTTCCTTCTCCCTTTCTCCTCCATCTCCTGATTATTTTACTATGTAATTTCAAATTATGAATCTTTGAGCTATTTTTCCTGTTATCTGATCAAGCCTTCAATTGAGTCTGTATTGATGTTTTCACTTCAGTCATTGTGATATATGATACAGAATTTTTTGGTTTTTCTTTGTGGTTTACGTCACTTTGTCATTCATTTTTTTATATCGGGTTTTGTCCCTCTTCCCTTGTCACTCAGTATGCCTCTTTTATATAATTATTTTGAATCTTTTGTCATGTAGCTTGCATATCTCCAGTTCCTTAGTTTCTGTTGCTGGTCCTTTGTTTCTTTGGTGATATCATGTTTCTCTAATCCTTTTCTAATCATTATAGCTTTGTATTGATATCTGAACATTTGGAGAAATTGTCACATCTTCCAGTTCTAATACTAACTTTGGCTGGGAAAGTCTTTCAGCCTGCCTGGAATCTGGGTGGAGATGCTGTTGACGTCCTTAATTGTGCAGGTCTGTTTTCTGAGTCTGTGACCCATGATTCTTTTTGGCTGGGCCAGTGGGTGCCAGTTTGCCACCAGCTGCTTCTGAGTTGGCTTTGGTACGTGGTTCTGAAGGAACCCACCTTAGGATCATGGATATTGTTGTTCGGTTTCACTACAGCAGGCATAGATCCTTGGTCTGTAGGGGCTTCCTGAAGCTAAACTGAACATGGAGCTTTAGTCCATATTAGTGATAGGATTCTTTCCCAAATCAGATTTATCAATGAAACAGAGGGAAAAATGATAAAATATATTTAACTCAGACCCTTCTTTTGACAGCAGATGACAAATGTTAAACAAATATGTACATACCTTAATGACAGCAAGATTAGCTATGCATATTATACAGTGACTTCTCAATTTTTAGCATGCACACATTTATTGGTTCTAGTCAGCCACTGTAAAACTATTGTGCATGGGCTAATTCAGGCCCACTGTGTCAAAGCATGTGACATTAGAGGTTTTGCATTCTTTATTTCAGTATTTTTCTTGCTACTGTCATTGAAAATTCCATTTAATTTTTCTCTTCAACCTGTATTTTCACAATAGGAAGCACTGTATAAATGACTGTTGTGATTATTTTATTGATTAATATGGCTAATCATTTAGAAAAGTGCATAACATGTATGAGATGTGTAGCTCTTAGAGAAAAAGAAATAGTTTTAAATTAAAAATATGCCTTATTGTCTGATAGTGTTGTGTACCTTACTAGAGATCTTATTTCACATTATAAAGATCTATAAAATTTTTTTTGTATGTTCTCTGCAAGACAATGAATTAACTATAGACAGATTCTATGTGTCATTCATTCTAACATCATCAAAGCAGCATAATGGCATCAATAAAATTCAGTAGATTTCAAAAATAGTCTAGCTATAATAATATTTTGAATAGTTTTTCATGTTAATGCTAATATATATATTTTTTTAAAAAGATAGAGTAAAAAATAACTAAGTTCTAAAAGTACTTTGAGTTTGATTCGTTTCATATTAATTGAACTTTTTGTTTGTATCAGGAATTGAACTCAGGACCTCATGCTTGCCAGGCAGGCACTGTAACACTGAACTAAATTCCTGGCAAATTAGTCTATTTTAAAATGTAGATCTAGGGCCAGGAGTTTGACTCAGTGGCTTAAGTGCTTGTCTGGCAGGCACAAAGTTGTGAGTTCAATCCCTAGTGCCACAAAAAAAAAAAAAAAAAAAAAAAAAAAAAAAAAAAAAAAAAAAAAAAAAAAAAAAAAAAAAAAAAAAAAAAAAAAAAAAAATTCTAAAATGTAGATCTATGAAACACTGGGGCAATTCAGAAACTGACGTAGTTGAAAAATAGTATTAAAGTGGTGAATTTCATTTGTTTGTTTGTTTGTTTTATGTATCAGTTGAACTCTGTTGGAACTACTCAGTCTTCCTGCTACAATAAGCAAATAGCCACAAATAATGCATAAGTAAATTATCTGTGCTCTGATAATGCTTTGTTTATAAAAGTCAGATATCAACGGATGCTGGCAAGGCCACGCGGCCCCAGTCCGCTCACAGCTGGCCTCTCACAGTGCCGTCACCCGGGAGCTGCTCAGCTCAGAGCAGGATTTTGTGGGTGAGTTGCACGTCCTCTAGATCCAACATATGCAGCACCTGGACCGCCGTCCCCGTGTACCCGCCACCATGGCCAGCTGGAAGGAGGTCATCTTCCGCAATGTGAAGGACACCGGCCACTTCCACAGCAGGCGGGGCTGCAGGCCGAGGGCCAGGCAGGGGATGGGTATACTAATGATAGAACCTGTGGGACGAGTTCTTATATCAATCATGGAAGCTAAAATTTAGGTTTCATAGAAAAATACTTAATGGTTATTTTATTTAAGCCCTATATGTAAACTATCTTTATTGACATGTATGCAATGGACAGTCAGTATTTAGTGAAATAACTAATGTTTACAAAAGAAGCAAATTATTAAACATGATATTAAATATTTTGGTGCTGCTTATTGACTTTCAAAATGGACGCTTGCATTAAAAATACTGAAATTCAGAAGATATTCTGAGCGAAATTACATATGAGAGTAAAACTGTTGCTTAAAATGTATATTAATTCTTTTAAGTTCTTACAATACAAATTACTGCATTGAGCATTGTCCTGAATCTGATTCTTGGAACAACCACTAACTCCAAAGGAACAAGTAGCAATGCAAGATAGAGGATGCTCAGTTGATATCTACATTTTCCCCTAGTTTGACTAAGCAGTGTGACTAGAATGTAACTCAGAGAGTTATGTTCCATTCTTACATAAAAGATAGCAAGAAAGCCTAATCAGATTCTTCCATACCTTCTTTCCATCAAGCAGTTCACAGAGCAAAGACACTTTAGATGAAGGAATCTATCTTCTTTTATCATAAAAAGAAACTGAAGAAAAAAATTGATCCAAAAGATCTGACAACAGAAGGATAGGTATAGACTTCTGTTCAGTCATACATACTATTTTTTACTGCTTTCTCAAAAATTTAACTGCCTAGGCCTCTATCCATGTTTTGTGGGGTTAAGGATAGAAAACTGCTTATCTGATTTTTAAAATTCTAACAGTTCGTTCACTGACAGAAAAAAAAAAATGCCTACAGAAAAATATCGGGCAGTCCAGGAGCCTGGACCTTCTGAAGAATGGGAGCCCTTAAACATGATTCACTGAAACTCACAATAATCCTTCAAGAATATTCAGCAATTATTTGTAAGAATTGGGCAAGCAGGCATGCAGCCAGTGTGCTCAGAAATATGAGGAGAAACTGAAGTGGTGCAAGTGTCCTTCCATCAAACAGAATGGCTAAGTTACCTGCTTGGAAAATACTAGACCATTATTTCCATCTGATTATCTTCTTGGATTATCAATACTGGTGAAATTTGTCCCCTGCTGGTTGAATTTTGCTTTTACTTACACTCAAAATTTAGTTGGATTTTACCAATTTGTGAGGAATTTTGTCAGGTGGCAGATTTCTGTAAATTACATCACATAGTTGCTTTTTATTTGTAAAACCAGAGTATTCTATGATAAAAGGAAGAGAAAAAAGTACGGAAACTAAAATTAGTTGTTTGAACTTTCTAATTATGTAATATTTGTAAACTAAAGTTGCAAAACATGCATGCCTTGAAGAGAAAGCCTTTATTACTAATTAATGCCCCACCTATATCTCAATTTACAAATTCCCAGGGCCAGTAGAAACAATTCATGAGGACCTCAGAACTCTGAGACTTTTGGAGTTGGTCCTGTGCCCATCTGATGTGCCCAGCACTGTTCTTAACATAGGCCTAGGACATGCATCCACACTTCGTGTTTCTATATCAGATTTTTAAATTCAATTTCAACAATTATCATAGAATATGTGATAATACAGTGTGAAATGCCATTGATTCTAAGTCATCTGTGTTCTTTAGCATTCAGGATCTTGAAAAATTTTTAGCAAAGAGTTTGCTTTATAGACGCTGCTAAAAAGTTGGTAAGTATGGTGAACAAGAACATGTAATTTCCTGTATTTATTAAGTGACATAGCAAATGCATTCACCTCTTTCAATGTGATGAGAAGCAAATCATGATCAAGAGGATGTTACTTCATAAATACACATTTTGATCCTGTGATACTTAATGGGTTTTCATATGTTTTTAAGCTAAGTACTTTGAGACTTAAAAATACACATTTAGTTCTCATATTTTTCTTTGTTTGAATTTGCTTTGTTATGAATACTCACTCAACTGTTTGCAATCCCAGTTGCTGTAAAAATATAAATGTGAGAAATCTGTGTTTTTCTATTCATCAAGGGGCTTATACAAAAATTTTTGAAGCAGTTGTTTATTTGTGCTATACCTACCACTCATTCAACTTTGATCTTCTGATACTGTTCTTTGCTTTGCAGATTTTCCAACTAAATAATGTCAGAATGCAGCATTCATTCTGACAGATGAAAACATGAGTTATTTGTTGAGTTTCATAAGCACAATAGTTCCACAGAACAGAATGAAATACTTAAATATATTACACTCAGTGTGCTTCAGATCCTCAGGAATTAAAGTGGACCTAATGTCTATGTCAGGCATTGAAATATTTTCAGCCATTTATAGTACTCTCAGGCTGAAATAAAAAGAATATCAATACAATGAAACATTAATCATTTGGTAAAGAAAATTGGCAGAGCATTAGAAGAGCTAGAAACTGCATAGTATTACAATCAAATATTTTCATTCTTGAAATCTAATTTAATATAATCCAAAAAATAAAACAAACAAACAAACAAAAAAATATATATATATGGCATTCACATAAAGTTAATATGATGAATGTATAATTTTCTGGAATTTTAAATAATATGTAGTAATACTGAATACAGATTAAAACATAATAAATTGATAATCATCCTCAAAAGTGCTCATTCTGTAGTATCCAAAAATAGAGAACTATCCTTGTAATCGTACATGGAAAATAATACTCTGAGTTTTGTGATTTCCAGAAAGAAATTTGTAGGAGTTTGATTCTTGTAGGGTAACCAAGAATAAATCTCCCATTTTGTGTTGGAGGCCTCAGTGAGGCTCACAGTCAGTTATTAATAACTGAAGGATTTTCTTATATTTTAAAAAAATGAGGAAACCAAACTCAGATTTCTGGAGCTGCCACTTTTACATAGCTGTGTCAATGATATAGGAAGATGAAGGTGAAACCACAAATTGGGACTAGTGCTACAGTGTTCACTGTTTCACTGCAAAGGTCTGTGCCAGTTTTCTTGATCAACGATTTGACTGGATTAGGAGACTACAGGGGAAGTGATGGGAACCTGAGAGAATGAACCTCTCCAATTGGCTAAATCATTTCTAGCTAAATGGGCTTTGTGAAGGTGAGATTTACTTGGAGGAACTGGATCATGAGGGTGTGATTTTAAGGACGACAACTGGTTCTTGACCCCTTTCTCCTATGCCCTCCCCTTGCTCTGTGCTTTGCACTGATTTAGCTTTTCCTCCACCTGAAACTTCTGCTACGGTGTTGCTTACCTGATGCCAGCTGACCACACACTGTCGTCTGAAAAGATGAACAAAAGATAATCTTGGCACTTTGTAATTCGAAGTTATCAGGTATTTTGTTCCAGAAAGAGGAAAGTTGACTAATATACATTTCTTGGCCTTCAAAATTTCTCTTTTTGCTTTCCTTCTGTCTAATTTAGAAATCCCTCACAATATGAAAGCTATAATACACCAATGTATTTTATCTCTTAGTGCTTTCAAATTTTATTTATTCCTTTAGCTTTGTGTTTCATTCATCTGAAATTAATTATCACAGTATATGGTAACTATTAATATTAATACACTTTCCCTTTCCTGGGAAACCATTCATAAATTTCAGTTTAAGTCATGATTTCAAAGGTTTCAATCCATAAATGGATTTCTCTAGGCAAAAACATCATGGTGGTAGGGCATGGCAGAGCAAAGCATTTCAGTTCATACAGGCCAGAAAGCAGCGTAGGCTAATAGTGTTAGACAGAAAAGCAATAGGAGTAAGATTTAGACCAAACCTGAGGCCTCCATAGCCCATCCACATGCACTTAGAGTTGTGTTTTATTAATTCCCTAGATAGTACCCAGACTAATTGAATTGAAAAGCTTAACTATTGCATTTCAACTCTTGCTAAGTTGATACCCAAACACATCTTCTCAAATCATGCTTAACCTCCAAAATAAGACAATAACAAGTTCATAATTCCACTTAATATGATACAGCGGTCCTGCACTTAACCCAAAAATGCAATAATCCCATTTATAAATTCTCAGTAATTCCAACATTTCTCAAAACTGACAAAGTTGACTGAGACACAAGTCATTCTCTTAACTGAAAACCTTAGTAAAATTTAAGAAGCAAGTTACTTAATTCCCAAATACAACATTAAGTGTAAATATTCCCATTCCAGAAGAAAGACACAAAAAATTAGGACCAAAGCAAGATTCAAAACCTGCACTAGGAATATTAAGTCTCATGACTTCATATCTAGCATTCAGGGCACATGAATGGGATCCTGAGAACTTCAACAGCCTCACCCTTATGGATCTGCTACTTGTAGCCCTCATTGATTCTTGCATGGGTAGTGGCTTTCCTTGGAAGATGTTCCTTGTTCCTGGCATATCTGTCTTCCTGGAATTTTTACTGCACCTTCAGATTTGTTCCCATATTTATTTGTCCATGTCTCAGAGGCACAATGTCTATTCTCCTCATCCTTCTTTGGATGGAGAGTCATTCATGACCTCACTATTCTTATTTTATCTATGAAAAAAAAAAACCACAATGGTATCACTTGGGCAATGCCATGATCTGCCTCAAGCTGCAACAGTAGCAAGGCCCCCTTAGACCCATTGTTGCAGTGGCCTCTGGAAGGCTGGATAGAAGGAAAGAGTAGAATAAATCTTAGGGAAGTAAACTTCTAGGCAGTCTTTCTGAAGCAGGGTCCCAAGATCTGTCTTTCCAGATACAATATTCACGTTTTTACATATTCAGCCTTCCTTGAGGGGTGATACTGATTTCTGTGATGCTTTCAATCTGTCTTTGTTCTTGTCCTTATTAAAAGTGCTTAGTTTTTTTAGTGGTATTAATCTTTTCATTAACTGTTGGGGCAAAATAACAAACTTATAGATATTTTATGATTAGATGGAAGACTGACAAAGTTGCTGTTCTGCTGTCCCTGGTAAATTCAATTGACCCTGACAATGTTAGAGAAATTGCCTATACCTGAAGGCACCTTGGGCTGACCTGTGCTCATTCAGAAAAAGCTCTCTCCTGCCATTCCTATATTACAGCAATGCCATTAGGTATATTCATTCTGTACATTCATATATTATGGTAATTCATTCTGTACAGTCCTATATTATGGTAATGTCTTTAACCGCTTTCATTCAGTCAAGTCTCTCTCTCTCTGGAACAATTCCTATATTATGGTAATGTCCTCAAGTATGCCCGTTCTGTAAGAGCCTTGTCCCCTGGTTCCTGGAGTGTTTCTATTGTTTCAAGACTAGCCTGTCTGTCAATATTTGATTCAATGTATGTAATCAATCATGTAATGTTTGGTCACTTGCTTTGTATCTCCCACTTCTAATTCTATATAGACTAAGCTCCTTACTGATTCATGGCGGTTGCTTGGGAGGATTTATCCCTGCAACAGTCCACTGGTGTGAACTCCAGCAGTCTGCTGGTGTGAAGATTAAATGCTGCCATCTTATCTTCTTAGTGCAAAGAGTTTTCCTTTTGGTTTGGTTTGGTTTGGCTTGGCTTGGGAAATTTTCCACAACAAACTATACCTCCATTGGCCTCAACTTTACACATTGTTTATTCTTGTTTAAAATTTATGTCTTTCAAATCCTTCTGCTCCTGATTTGCCTACAAATCTGGGAAAAAAAATCGACCAGTAGTTCTCATGCCACAACCTAAACACTGAGTTGCTTTGAAATTTCCTCTGCCTAATAAACTAATCCACAAGTGTCATAGTAAACCTTATACAAACCTTAGGCCATTAACAAAATGAAGACAAGTTCTTTGACAAAAATAATGTGCAATGCCTGAAGTTCAAGTCTCTATAGACTTCCCAGATTTTATGAACCTGACATTTATAGTCCACATTCTTACCAGCATTCTGTTTCTCTTAGCTCTGATCTGAACCAAACATCAGGCTTTGCTTACAAAATTACAGGGTTTCTTTACCCCGAAACTTTGAACCTTTCCAAACTCCCACAAACAAGTTTCAAAAGCTTTCAGATCACATTTTCTGGTATATTCACAGCAATGGCTCCACTTCTTTGGTATCAATTTTTTTTATATTAGCTGTTCTTTCCATTGCTGGTATACAATACCCAACACCTACTCTTTAAAGGAGGAGAGGTTTCATTGACATGCATTGATCCAGGATGGTCAGTTGATGATTGTCTGACTTCAAGGCAAAAATATGACACCAGACTGGAGTGTTAGAACAGAGATTCTCAGTTCATGGCATCAGTGAAATAGATCACACAAAAACTTGCCAGACAGGGAGGGACTAGGAACAAGATGTAGACCACAAGGTCATGCTTCCATGAGCTGCCAAGTAACATGCAAAATTATGCTTTATTCCTCCCCTAAGCAGTTTCAAAACAGTCAACTTGATATTAAGTGTAACTATTTTAATATCTAAATCTTATTTTCCACATCAAATTCCATCTGCTGATACCAGATAGTGAACACTTTATATTTTTATTTCTTAAATGCCGAAGTTGTATATTATCATGGACAATATAAATTGCCTTTATTCTTCTACAAAATTACTCTTTCAAACAATGTCATGTGTCTTAAAATATTCTAATTAGGTTGACTGAAATATAATAAAATTTGCAGTTGGATTTGTACGTTACATTTATCCAAATCATAAATCTCTTTCTTCATTGTTTTTTCAACCTAAGGTTAATAGTGGCACTGAAATATATCCACATTTCAATTTCTGTAAGTCAAGAAGGTTTTGCCAATATGATTAATTTGATCATAATAGGACAATTCCTTGCGTTATAAGGCACAGTGGTACTTGTACGCAGTGCCCAGAGGAGTTAGATTTACAAGAAAAGATAATATGATAAAGTATACTGTATTGATTTAATTTGTAAATGGAAAAATTGTCACAATTCAAGAAATAAGGTCCCCAAGTGCATTAGAAAAAAGGAAAAAAGGTAAAGAAGCATATTTCCCCCTTTGAACCTCCAAAAGAGACCAAACTTTCTGTATTGATTTCATAGTTCCAATCTGTAGAACTGTAAGATAGTATATTTATGCTACTGTAGGATACTACATTCATTGTAATCTATTATAGCAACAATAAGAAATTTATGCATTGAGATACTGTACTTTCTATTAATTAGCTTTTTTTTTTTTACTTAGATTTGAAATTTTTTATTTTTTATTTTTTATTTTTGTACTGGAGATCAAACTCATGCCTGTCAGGCAGGCACTTACACAACTGAGCTAAATCCCTGGCCCCAATTTGAGAAGTTCTGAATAAAAATCTCGTGTATTGGTTTAGTTTATGTATTAAACCAGTAAATAAAAGAAACCAAATTGAAAAATATCTGTTTTAAGTGGATTCAATCCTTTTCAATAGATGGTTCATACTGTATAGTATATTTAGCTGTAGCAGAATGATTAGAGTGCACTATTCTTTTTAGAGTTTCTGGTTTGCATGTTTGTAGGTCCTCCACACCATTTCTGTTTCACTGGTAAGATGCTCTTCATTCTAATATGTTGTCTTGCATTACTCTGACAGCTATAGATAGAATTCTATCTCCCTTTTTAGTGATAGATAGAATATACCATAAGTTAACATATTCTTCATGTTTGTATAACACACCAGAAAAGTATTAATTTCTACTATTCCTGTATGCTTTTCAATAGTATGAGAATTACTTTATCACATTTTGTTGTTATTTCTAATTTTAAGAGGTAAAGTAGCATATCTAAAATAATATGTTATAAGAATATTAGAAGCAACACTAAATGCATACACGAATTTTGTCTTTTTAATCACTGATACGTTTTTTAACTTACAGGATTACATTAGCTTACAAGTTTCCAGTTATTGTAACTCTCCTTTTTAATGGAATAAACTTAGCAAATTAAACTACTTCCTTCCTTAGCATAGATTTATGAAGTCTTATCATGTGATTTTTTATGACCATTGTTTTCTCATTATCACTCTTTCAATTTGGGATTAATTTATTTTGCTGATAAACATTAGCTAGTATTGACTCTGCATGCATATATGTGCTATAAGTAATCTTCGCTTTCAAATGTCTGATAAAAAGTACCCTCAAGCTTTGTGTGTGCCTTTCATAGGATATAGGATTCTAACTTGACAGCCCTCTCACAATTAATATTGCCAAGGTGAAGAGTGCTCTATGTTCAGTTGTGTTCCATGTATATGTAACTGCCTAGCTCTTCATGTTGTGTTGTTCTGTTTTGTTTTTAGACTTCTCATTTTACTCAGCCTTCAGATGTTTCCATGGAGAAGGACTGTGTATTTATTTTTACTCATCTTAATGCACACTCACTGAATTTTCAGCTGGTCTTTCTTTAATTCCAGAACAGTCTTAGTTTTAATCCTGTCAAAGACTGTAAATTTACCAGATGCTCTACTCTTGATTTTTGCTGTCAATTTGTGAGAACCTTTAAATATATCTTTTTTTTTTTTTTAACACTTCTTTTCTTTGTGTAGCATTTGGGTATACTAATCAAATCAGTGTTCTAATTATTACCCTGGCTAATTTGTTTTATAAAATTTATGCTATATATTATTTTTAGTATTCAGTGATTATAATTTTAGTATATGGAGTTACTTTTTAATTTTTAAGTTAGTGCATGTTGTTTTTATTCTTGAATTTAACAATTTTATCTATACTTCTTTTGTTATCACTTTGAACATGTTTATCTTAAATTAGTTTGAGATTATTGCTTTACCTTATTTATTTATTTATGTTTTCATCTTTTTGAGGCAGAGTCTCGCTATACAGTTTAGGCTGGCCTTGAACTCATTTTGTAGCCCAGGCTGGCTTTAAACTCATAGCAATCCTCCTGCCTCAGTCTCCCGAGTGCTGGAATAACAGGCATGCACCACCACACCCAGTTTGTTTGCCTTTATTTTGGAGCAAATTGATTATTTGAGAGTCAATAATTTACTTCAGCACTATTAGGGACAGGATTTTAGCTTAGCAGCTCAAGCGCTTCCTACTAAGCACAAGGTTGTGAGTTCAATCCCGGTAAGATATGGATACTTCACACTATTTTGTTCTGTATTCTTTCTAATGTAAGTTTTCCTCCCTCTGTTTATCTCTCCTTTCACAACAACCAACTGATACCTCATTTCAAAGCTTCTTCATTGATTTTATGACAGTGAAGTTTTGTTTTCAGATGACATAATTACTGTCATAGATCCTCAATTGGTCAGTTTTTTTCATTGCTGGGGAAAAATGTCTGATACCCAAATAATAAAAGAAGAGAGGTTCATTAAGGCTCAGTTTCAGACATTTCCAACAGTTCATTGTCAGCTGTATCCAAGGAAAAAAAAATGGTGGAAGGGCATGGTGGGGGAAAGCTACTCAATCCGTTGACTCTAAGAAGTGGAGAACAAGAGAAGAAGAATCAAAGATAAACGTATAGTCCTCAAGATAATGCCCTCATTACCCACTCTTCCAACCAGACCCTGCATCTCTAGAATCCATCTCAACTCATCAGTGGTCACTCTCACAACCCAACCCAGGAGTCCTCTTATACAGTGAAGTTGATAAGGCTAATCAGTAGAGGGGTTTACATTTGACCACAAAAAACACCATTATTTCTAAGATTAATGAAATGATATGAAAAATATTAGCTACTCTATGGGATAAGGTATATCTTACATAAAACAAAATTAATAATCAACATGTTAGAAAAAATGCATCAATCAATGTAGCATGAACTGAAGTAATCAATTAAAAATACAACTAAAGGTAGGAAAGTCTTACTTTATATGAGATTTTGAATGAAATTAAAGATGTACAGCTACTGGTGATAGAAACTTACCTATGCAGTTTAATAAAGTCTAGTAAATATTGAAACTAAACACATCTGACAAAATCTTCTTACCATACATCCTCCTCTTGTTCTGTTTCTCTTTCATATATCTATGTCTATCTATATATATCTATGTGGATATGTAATCATATCTCTATATCTACATATCCATGTGGATATGTACATTTGCACATAGACTCATCTATTTGATTATTCGAGGCTGTTTTTCAGCCCACATATTCTGACTCTGAATAAAACTCTTAATTTCTTTGTCTGCAAAGCAAGTATGAATTACAAAACAACTATTCTTAGGAAATATATTAGAAGCAATCTACGAAAATGTTAATTGTTTCCAGACTGCATATCTATAAATAATTTTTTTCTTTTTTTCTTCTCAAATTTTTATTTAACAAAATGTCATTTGTTTCACATGGTGGAACTTGATGCAGTTATTTTTGCTGCAACAGCAGAGATCTCATTTATAGTATGTGTGATTCAGAGTAGAATTTCACTAAGAAGTAAATCTTCATTTTTGATACGATTAAAAATGTAGAGGGAATTGCAAAAATGATGCAATTACTTACTGAAGTAACTCAATTACTATTGAATTACAAAAACATGTATATATATTATGCATGTTTTACTTCTCATCTGTTGTTCTATCACAGTCAAGTATCTGAAAGAGTACTAAAATTTATGGCTCACACATGAAGAACAAAATATGGAGTCTCCAAATTTTAATAATGTTTTTCTCATTTTTACTGTATTTCTATTTTTGAAAACATTGCAGTACTTCTACGTTTTTTATCATCATAAAATATTATAATAAGGGAAGAAACTTGTGAACAAATATTACATCTGTAATATTTTCATGTATAGATAATAATTTATATGATTTTTATCCCATAAAGAAGGAATAAGTCTGGAAACCATTAACTTTAAGAAAGGAGATAGTATGTCTAGAAATTAGTTTTATTTGATTCATTTTATATTCTTTAGTAATAAAATATGGTTGATTCCATAATAAGAATAATAAGATCTATTGATGAGGTAACTCTATTAGTAATCTCACTAATTGAAATTATGTAATCTTTTTTCTTTTTTTCTCTCAAAATAGAGGATATCTAGCTATTATTCTCATAGCTTATTTCCTTGGAAAATATTTTTTCCTGATAATTTATCAATAAACAAGATAGAAACAGAAAACTGTTCAAACTAGGTTTTCAAATGTGTTGAAAAAATTCTGAAATGAAAATTTGTTTTTCTGAGATTCTGGGCCAACTAAACATTTTAAAAGATCAATACATCCTTCACTAAAATAATAGGCTTATAAAGCTGTCACTTTACTTACTATAATACATTGGTATTGAAAAATAGTATGAAGAAAATAAAAGATTATCATTTCTTTTAGAGTATTCAGCTGGTAGAAAATTACTCACACAGAATTAATTACAGGTAGAAATAATGATCATGAATATTCTGTGTGATGAAAGATGGGACTCGTTTGTCTCAGCAATAAACTAGGTGACATTGCAGCCAAAAGCCGCATTGGAAGTTGACGTGGATCATCTAAACTTACTGTCCTTTCTAGTTCTTCTTTCAATTTAAATATTTCAACTTGTGTGAATTTTCTCATTTTAAATTGAACACATATTTACATACACCAATTTTTTTCTAATCTTCAATTTCTGTTCCTTCTTTCCTTCTTTCTTTTCTCTCTCTTTCCTTCTTTTTTCCTTTTTTAGTAAATAAAAAATATTTTCTTGTATCAAATTACGTTTTGCTTTATAGTTCCAAATCCTTTTTATGCATTTGGTAATTCCTTATGGGAAATCTGTCAAGAGAACTCCTCTTCAGTATGTGATGCTGTTCCTACCCTGTTGGTCTCCCTTGTAAATGTTACAGTCTGTTGCTATGAACAAATTATCTTGGTGGAACATTTATTTGAACAATGCTTAAACTAATAATCAAATTTGAAAGAATTAACATATTAACAGTACTGAGTTCTCCTGCCTCAGCCTTCCAAGTGCTGGAATTATAAGCATGTGCCACTCTGCCCAGCAAATTTAAAAGTTTTGTTTTCATTTATTTCCAAGAATTTAAAATTTTATTTTGCGATCTCTTTTCTGACCCACTGGTTATTTAGGAGCATGTTATTTATTTTTTAAATTTTAAGAGGGAAAATTCACATTTTTGCTATTAATTTCTAGTCCAATTATATATAGTTGGGGATGTACTTGTCATGATTCATACTGTTGAACATGTTCAAGAAATATTTTGAGAATTATAATGCATCCTGTCTTGCTGAGTGATTCGTCTTTGCTTAAATAAAAAGTTACATTCCCCTAGTTTATATTCTCAGTTAAGTTTAGTTAGATTAATTGTGCACTTTTGCTATATATTTGCTGCTTTTCTGACTTTTTAATCTATAAATAACTGATATGAATACATTTGACTGTACTTCATTTTCATATTTCTAACATCTATTCTTTCTGTTTATCTTATATGTTTTGACATGAATGAAGAGCATGTATTTTTAAAATTTTACTTGTTTTTGGAACCTTGAGCCATCGAGTATTATGTATCAGTGTCCCCTTTAATTTTCATTTTTTGTTATAAAATTTGTGTTTTTAATCAATGTAACTACTTCAGCTTTGCCTATAAGTGTTATCATTTTACATTTTTTACTCTTAAATTGAATTTTCATACTTAAAGTAGATTACCTGCAGAAAGCAGTACATTTATTTCCTACTTTTAACTCATTCTGTCAATCTGTACCTTTTGCTATACTTATGGCACTTACATGCAGCGTGATTATTAATACTTAAAAGTATTATATAACATATTCTGAACTGATGCTTCTGAAATACATTTCTTCTGTTTTTCTTTCTCTGACTTTAACATTGTTTTTATGCGAATATATTTTCTCTTTTCTCCTCATTTACACTTAAGAGTATTCATATCATACTTTAAAATGTTTTAACTAAGAATTTTTCTTTTGATGAAAATAAGAAATATAAATGATGCTATTTTACTTTTTAAATTCATGCTCTAATCTGCCTCCTTTATGTAGATACAAATTTCTGACTACATTACTTTCTTTCCGACTGAAAAATTTGACACCTTTTTGGTCTTTTGGGGATGAATATATTGATGGTTCTGCATATTTTTTCAAAAACTCTAGTTTTCTTGCCATTTTGAAGTCTAGTTTCTCTGGATATGTAATTCCAAATCAGTATTTTTTATTTTCCCTTTCATTACTAAATGAATCACTACGCACTTTCTCTTTACGTAGTTTATCACAGTAAGCCAGCTCTAAGTCTTATCCTTATTCCTTACAGATAAAATACCTTCTGACTCGCTGAATACTTTCAACACTTTGTCTTTCATTTTCAGTAGTAAAATATAAGTTTTTTCCTCCTTTGGTATTTATCCTATTTGTTGTTCTCCGAGTTTCCTGGATCTCATCATATTTCTTCTGTTCAGTTTTGCCATCTCTTCCACATATTATTGTTGAACAATTCTTAAATTTTCCAAAGTTTTTAAAAATTTTCTTTGCAGTTCATATTAAGCACTTTTGTTGGCCTATCTTCAAAGTGACTGATTATTTTTTATGCCTTACCAGGTCTACTAATGCTCACTTTAAATCAATTCTTGATTTCTGTTCTTGTTATGTCTGACTTTTCAATTTCCTTTTTGATTCTTCTTTAGTTTCCATCTCTATTTATATAATCCATATTTCTTGCATGCTGTCTATTTTTTGCTAGATACCTTAACATATTAGACAAAATATTTTAATGTCCCTGACTGATAATCCCAGCAACTCTATCTTCTCTGAGATGCTTCATATGCTGACCTTATCTCAGACTGCTTTTCTCTTACTTCTTTTCTATGCCTTCACAATTTTGTTGAAAGCCATGAATGCTACATACACAGTAGGGAATACACTAAATGTATATTTAATACTATAATGTAGCCTTATCTAGACATGGCCTTTGCTTCATGTTGGGGTGTATTGGAGATATATTGACTGAACTTTAAACCATCTCATCTCCTTGTTTTCATATGTTCCATTTACTTTGAGATTAATATGTGCACTACTTCTCTGAATTTCTTTCTCTGAGATTTTTCAGTTGTAACCTACTATCATTAAAATAAAGCCTAGTGATTTCTGAGTAAGATGGAACCAGGATTGGGGGATCTTTCTATACTCTTCTAAATGTCCTTCTTTCATGGTTGTTTGTTTCCCTCTCCTTCAGTTGTTCCTCTGGCAGTAGAGCCCTATTGTGCTGTACCACACTGATTTCCCTCGTGATGAGGTCTCCATCTATTGTTTTAAAGTTCTGGTTCTTGTTATTTCTAATTTTTCCCCTTCCCCTTTAGGTAAGGTAGACTAACGAGAGGCATTGGGTGACATGATTTTTTCCCCCTGTCTCCAAAGGAATATGATTCCAATAGTGTTTGCTGGTAAAGATTTTTACTATTTACCTGTATTTTGGCAGACTCACCATGAATATGTCATAAAGAGTGTTCTTCTTTCCATGTTAAAAACAAGAATATGTCTTTCTTGGATATTTTTCTTTTAAAAAAAACCTGGGAAACCATGGAGCTCCAACTAAAAATCATTTATCACTCATGTTAAACTATAACCAGGATACAGCATAAATCAATATTACCATGTAAATTTTTCCTGCTAGTTGATGGTCCTAGATGCTTTTACTTTTGCTCACCAGGTCTCAGTTATTACACCTTTTCAGGTCGGCATATATCCCCATATTTCAGAATGGTGCTACCTCTGTGCTACCATCGGTCCAATAAAAGTAACCAATTTTTTAATTTGTCTAGATTTTTATTGTTTAAAGAATTGCCATGATGATTTTCAAATCTAATGCATCTCACTTCTGAGTGTCAAAATCATACTGTGGCTTTTGGCACACTATCCATCCTGGATCATAAGCCCTTTTGATTTTCCCTTGTATAAGAGTTTTCGTGTTTTCTTTCTCCAGTTAAAATTCAACATTCATTCTTTAATTTGCAAGTTTGTTTTGCATATAGCCGCTTGCTTTGCATCTTAAAAAATATTCTTCACCAGAGAAGAAAGGGGAATTGTTAACAACTCGTCTCTGGACTCTGTTTTGAGCTTTTCACGTTTAAGTGCACCTGATTTGAGGCGTCCCTCTACTTTGTCCTCTGTCCACATGAAAACACCAATTAGTTTTAATGTCATCCACTTTTTATATGCTTACCACCTATTCTTTTCTGAGCACCTA
>RJWM01016467.1:0-45245 GCA_004363535.1 Dasyprocta punctata
GGGATACATGTAACCCAGTTCCTAGAGGCCTTCTTGCCAACAAAATTTTCACATTTGGAAATGTAGAACAGTATGATAGAGCCTGGCAGAGTCTTACTTTGGTCACTTAAATCCCTTTTGAAATGCTTTGAGGAAGCTTACAGCTTAACCTAATAGTAATTACTTTAGAAAAGTAAATAGCGAATACTGAACCTGATATATTTTTCCTATTTGTTTTATTTTTTGTTCAGTGCATAGTCCCTAAGGCATTGAAACATGAGTAGAAATTTTTAGACATTCCTGACTCATCTCTTACTGAATCTGAAGAATCTTACAAATTCAAACAAAGAAACGGTAATTTTTTAAAAAAAATCAAACTAATACATATATAATCATCAATAAAATGTTATTCACATGCTGTGACACTATTTCCAATATTCAAATAGAAATATTCACATTAATCAAGGTATTCTTTAATCTAAATAGCAGAAATACAGAAAAAAACTGAAGATTACATATGTCAAAAACAAGCAAATTTAAATATGCTCATGAGGCTGTTCCAAGCTGCTAGTAACTAAAACCCTCACAAACTGTCACTCAAATCATGAGGGCCTTTATAGTTCATTTAAAAGACACTGGGATGCTCGTTCCAGTTTTAATACCACAGCTCAATCAAGTCATCTAAGCACAGATTCCTTTTGTCTTTCTGCTTTGACAACTTTAAGGTACTGAATAATTTTTATTGGGTTTCTATTCCCCCATGCAAGCTTCAAATCCATTTAAGAAAGCAGTAGACTAGGCACGGTGGCTAACGCCTGTCATCCTAGTGGACCTGGAAGGTCAAGATAGGCAGATCACAGGTTTGAGTCCCAGCTGAGCACACAGGGAGACCATATCTAAAATAATTTTTTTTAAAGGGTAGAGTATGTTAGTCAGCATAGAAGTTATCGTTTCAATCCCCAGTATCACAAAAAAATGAACATGTTTGTCATAAGTAGGAACATAATAAAAAGGTAGCAATTGTTATTGCTGCAGCAGTTATAGGAGGGTAATAAAAATGTGGTAGTAATAATTTTTATTGTTGCAGTCATCATTATTGCTATCTAATGACCATAGCAAACAACCCTTACCTTAACTTGGAAGAGATTTCTTAAACAATGACCTTTTTCCTGTTTATGCCCTATCAAGAATCCATTACTTCACCCAAATTTGCCTCCACAGATGATTTTTTTCTCTCTCATGCCTTATTCCAGACTGGCTCACTGGGCTGGCCTTAGCTACAGGAAACTGGGAAAGTTCATGTATTGGCAAAGGATAATAGGATTATCCTTTCTTTTCTATCTACTCTCTAAAGCATCACTATGCATTAACAAGGAATAAAGTAGTAAAGACTGAGAATATGCTCCATGAAAGGAGAGAGCCTATTAACTGTATTAATCCCACATCTATTTAGATAAGATTATCTCTGACAAAGATTCATAAAGAAAACTTTAAAACTGGGCAAGGGCCTTCCATGTTGACTCTAAAAATATAAGGATGGCACCCTCTCCTTTTTCAATTTCATATTAACAACATGAAGAGAACAAAAGAGTCCTACAGAGAACTTGCATCACAAGATGGTCCAGGAGAAAGAACTGGTTATCAAATACAGTTGGAGATTATCAAAACACATTGGCATATCAAATATAGTGATAAGTTTTGTTGTTTTAAAAATAGTCATGTTTTAACATAATGTCAAAAATACATGTTTTGTGTTACAAATAATCATATAGAAAGATTTTGAATTCACGCATCTTCGTTGGGTACTTGCAACCTTGTATGTGAAGAAATCTCCTAATTGAAGATGTCTGATGGTGCAACTCATCAAAGCTGTGCTTCCCTTACACTGCTATTTCTGCAGACTAAACAATCTACAAATCAGGAAGCAGTTACACAATGTTACACATATCCACCTACGTGGGCCTCTAACTGAAACAAAAGAACTTAACTAGGCAAGGCAAACTGAAAATGAAATTGCTGGCATCTTGATTTGTCACATGGAGATATAATATTTGGTGAGAGTTGCAAGAATTATAAAAAAAAATGGAGATAGCAATTCAGGTCACGTCTCTTTCATTGCAGCTTTCATTGAAGTGGCATTTTGCAACTAAGTACTGGCTAACTTTATGGTTGGAATTAGATGATCTTCTCTCTCTGCTTTACATTTTTTCCAATCTTTTCCAAATATTCTTCAATAGTATGTAATACTTTTTTTTAAAAGAATCAGTAACATTTTAAGAGAAAATACATACCCGTACATATACAAACATACACAGAAAAACTAAAGTTTGCTGAGTGCTTCCAGTATTCCCCCTTGTTGGGAACCATAAATTATAAATTGAGTCTAGGAGATGTCCAAGTTTGTCCTTAGTCTGCACTTGAGCCAGACTAGAACCCAGAAACTCGTTGCTCTTTTCTGGTCACAGTGGGAAGCCCTGAGGCTAGGGACTTCTGGGGACTCACAGGGAAAGAAAAGAACAGCTAAAGACCACAAGGCATCTGGGGAAGCTACAGTTTCCTGTTCCCCCTCCCACCGTTTCCTCCTTGTCCTTTCAAGAATGCTTTGTTCTTCTTAGTAGCTCACCATAGCCACTGTTCCTGTTCCGGGAGACACCTACTGCCCTTCACCCATTGTGCTCTACTCAGTTGTAATGAATAATATCAAGGTTCTGGGTGCCTTGTGGCTTTTCTTTTTTATTTTAAAAAGATAAAACAATGAAAACACTGATACGAAATTTCCAAACAAGATAACAGGAGAGTAACAATGGTTTATACACTGTGTATTGGTATCTTCAAAGTAGTGATCAGATTACAAGACATAGGCTGAATGAACCTTTCTTTTCAATGAACTAACAGAAATTAGTGCCATAACTATCTTAACTATCATATGTACATCATATATATATTTATTTATTTTTCCTGTTCCCTTCCTTTATCTTTTCCTTTCCATCATCCCAGTTTCTGCTTCCTTTTGGACAGTTTCTTCCCATTTCACAATATATATTGTACATTTTGAATCTCATTTACTCTTTCAGCATCTTACACTAGGGAGACAATACAATGTTTAGGCGTGTGAGTCTGATTTATTTCACTTATGAGTATGGTCTCGAATTGCATCCAGTTACCTATAAAAGTCTCAAGTGTTTTCTTCTTTACAGTTGAGTACTACACCATTGTATAAAAATACAACATCCTTTTTATCTATTCCTCAGTAGATGGGTTGTTTCCATGATTTAGCTATCACAAGTTGTGCTGCTATAAACATGGGTGCACCTATATCACTGTGGTATAATGTTTTTAATTCTTCAGAGGAAATACCAAGAAGAGAAATAGTTTGTGGCCTTTTATTTCCAAAGAGTAACTGGTTATCCCAGATCCCTGCTGGATCCACCATTTTGGTCTCTTTCTCTTTCTTTCATTATTTCTTGTTGTGTGCTGTAGCTCTGAGCAGGAGATTGGGGATTCGCTGCAGGGATCCCCAGTAAGCAGTTTTGTGGAAAGAGTCTCTGATATCCCTCCTCCATGAACATTCTTTGAATCTGCTCATAATGATTTGAGGTAATATAATCCAAAACAAGGCTTTTCCATTAGGACATGTTCCACAGAGCCAGTAACTATTGCAATAATTTTACCTCCTGCTTTTTCTATAGAAAATCAAGGAAATGAGTAAAAGCCAATCCCCAAGTGAAAATAGCTCTCTAGACCATGTTTGTGAATTAACTTTAAGTGGAAATATTGCACAAATCCTAGCTTTACAGTTTTCAAGAGGTAGAGAAAAATTATTTCTAAAGGCTGTAAAAATTATTTTCCTTCATGCCTTCCATCACTTTTGTACTCATCCACGTCTCCTTTTCAATCTGACTTTCACCCTCTCTGTCCTAGAACAGGCAACTTTTAACCAAACATGAATCTGAAAACCTCTAGGCTGGCATCCTGCTCCCCAAGATCAATAATATGGATCCTGACTCCTATGATCTGGTATGCTAATGGTCAGTAAAAGCATTCTTTAAAACAACAAACAAACCTCAAAGCCACTTCTTAAAATTATGTAGTGTACATTATTATTTTCTAAATTGTGGTAAAGAAACATAACTAAAATTGCTCATCTAATGCATTTTAAATGTACATTTTAGTGGTATTAAGTACACTCACATTGTCACACAGTCATCACCACCGTCTGTCTCCAGAGCTCTTTCTATAGTGCAGGACTGTAACTCCGTACCCATTAAACAATAATTTCCTATTCTTTCCACCCTGCCCCAACAACTGCCATTCTACATTCTATTTTTATGAATTCAAGCACTCGGACTACCTCTTATAAGTTGAGACACACAGAAACCATCATTCTGTGACGGGATCATTTCACTTAGCATGAAGTTTTCCGTTTTTGTTCATGTTGTAGCACAACTCAAATTGTCCTAAATGCCACATTGAAAGTGATTTTTTTTTACTATCATTTTCTGGTTTAGGGAGCTAGAAATGAAATCGGACCAAGTTCATTAGGCAGATAATGGGCTAATACATGACCAACACAGAAATGTCAGGTTACCAAGGCTTTTTTCACACAGCTTCCACAGAAATTTCCTCCAATCCAATCACTCAGAGTGAGATAAGTTTTCATACATACTTCTGGCAATGTGTATATATACCACACCATCAGGATCTTTTATTATGTTTGGAAAACTTCTCCCACAACTAATGAACTCATACTGTGGAGATAACCTCATGCCAGATTTGAATGTTGATGATTCTAAGAAAAAATAAGCTCATATATCTGACATTTTTGAGCTCAAGAACTGTTTGTGAACACTCTCACTTAAGTAATTTCCTAGTTTCTCTTATTCTAAGTGATTTGTCAGATGTTTTTCTCACTTCCTTTACTTTTCAAGGGACACATATCACTGGGTTGTGTGGCTTAACTGGCAAGCACACAAAATGAGGGTGGATACTGAAATTAGGACGGAATCTTGTTGTAGAAATTATCAGTACTCCCTGCTCAGTGGTCTCCTTTCCAGTGAACCCCCACCAGCTTAATAATTTATGACAGTTCACAGCTCACCAAGTACAAGAAGCATCTTTCTTTCATTGTTACCTTCATTTAATTTCTCTCTCTTCACTGGAATCCATTTTGTCAACCTCTGCCTCTTGCACAAAACTTTCTCAAGTTGCCTCATAGATGTTAAGGGGCTTTTTCAGAGACATTCAGTGACTAAGTGGTAGTGTTTTATTTGAACTCAGATTTGACTGGCTGATGCCAACGTTCCATACAAATAACTACTACCTATCCTAGTATCCTAGTAAGAGAGTTTCTGGGATTTTAATCGAAGCAGCCTGAGGGCAAAATTCTTTCCCTTTATCACTTAACTACTGTGACCTCCAAAAATCCCTCTCAAGTTGTTTGATAAAACTCCGTGTAGAGAAGTCTCACTGTCTTACACAAGCCTGTCCTTTTCGCAACCGAATGACTTATATACCTGTGAGAGGAGATGATGGACATTTGAAAGGAGATGGGGAGAACCACAGTAGCACATTAGGATTCGGAGCCAAGGAAATAATGTGACTGAGTGAGGTGGGGTTTTCTACCAGGATTTGGGGGATGAATAAGGTGAACCTTTGAGAGAGTTGGACCCTCTCAGCAAGAGCCCATCTAAAGGACTTTGCTCTTCTGATGAAGAGTGGTCAGTAAAGTATTAACACATCATGGAAGAAATGAGTGTATGAGAATATATTAGGACGAATATATGAGGATGATGGGAGCCAAATTTACAGGTATCAGCAAACAAAGTTACAAATAGAGAAATAGAGGACCAGAATAAATTGTTGTATTTAAATTGAAAGTATTGATGAAAACACATAATTCTCAGCAACTAAAGACAGATATAGAAATTGTATGTGTAAGTTGCATTAATATTTTTCCAAGTTCAGTCTAATGAAAAATTAGTGCAATAGGTGCAGTTGGCACTCAGATCTTCATTTCTAAGTATCAGCGAAATAGACCAGAACTTCATGGAGAAACAGTAAACAGTTTTAAGACTGGGGTAGTAATCTTATTGTGATAACCAGGAAAAAAGTGTTCACCAAATAACAGGAAAATGCCAAGAAAATTACAGAAAACAAGTGGAAAGAGTCTTCCACAGGTCACTTTGGGTAATTTGAGCAGAAGAATAAACAACGAAGGCAATATATTAAAGGGCATTAAAAATGGAAATCCATATTGATGTGAATAAATGCACAAATAAGTGAAACAAAAGAAAACACAATTTAAGGCTAGAATACCAAATAATAATTTAAGAATAATAACAATATTATAAATATAATCAGTTGTCAGCTTTCATAATATATTAGACAACTTTTTGTTGCTGCCACCAAATACCAGGCAAACAAATTTAAGTATCAGAGTTTTATTAGGCTTTTGGTTTCAGCTGGTTCAGTCTATGGTCATCTGGCTCCAAGGCAGGAATGGCAAAAGTGTAAACTTCCTTACTTCATGGCTGCTGGTAAGCAAAACAGAGGAGCAGGGCTGAAGAGGAAGGGGCCAGGACCAGACGTAGTACCTGAGGTCACACTATTCCATGACCCGCCTAGTCATGCCCAGAAGTGTGATTTAATGATCTGTTAGGTGATTTTTAAGTCAAGCAAGTTTAGAAAACTCAGCTTACCTGCCACACCTAGTAATAATTAATTCAAGAAAAACTTTCTAGAAGTGTAATACAAAAAAGATTTATACAGTTTCATATCCTCACAAAGTACTTAATAATTTTCAAAGACAAAGGATAAGAATTATACAGGAGAGAACTCTAGTAGATACAACTTTAGCTTAAGTGACACCAACATCAATAGCACTTCATAGAAAAGACCCACAAGACTGGCACTGCATAGCTTTTACCATAAACACAGCATTATCTTTATGATTCTTTTGGATAAAAATACATGGCCTAGATTCGAGCACTAGAACATCCAAGTTGAATACTAAGGAACATTGAGAAAAAGAAAGCATCTTATTGGTAATCTTTTCTAAAATTATAAAAGATAAAACAGAAAATTTTCCAAATAAACCACAAAACATATGACACCTACGTTATCTTGTACTGGATCATTTCTGTAACAACATTGTTAAAGTTGGCCACATTTTAAATAGAATGTATGGACTTGATTATCCTACTAATATCAGGTGTGTAGTTTTGAGAGTTTATTGAGGGCACGTAGGAAAATATTATGCTATGTAACAAACATAGGTGAAGGTATTCAGGGTAGTGAAGTACTGTAATAACTTGCATAACTCAAATAGCTCAAAAGTATTACACATATACTTGCTTATTTGTATATTGTAAACTTGGAGAAGTATATATGAAAAGGTGATAAGCGTCAAGCGTTGCAAAGCAAGCAAACAAAAAGGATGCAGCACAGCTGTGGATCTGTCCCCTGGCAGGTGTGAGGTCCTGGGTTCAATTACTGCCAGGACTGCCAATTGCAAACTTGAACCTAGGTAAAGGAATTGTTTTACTCTTACAGCTTTTGCATAACTGAAAAACTTTTAACATGGAAATTAAAATAATTTTTTTTAAAGCACCACTATGTTAGTAACTGATACCTTGTTTTTACAGAGAACTGTTTACTGGACAAGACATTTTAGGAAAACAACATCATTGTTTTCTTTTCCTGATAAATAACAGCTTTTAACTTTTTTCTGAAGGTACCAGGTGATGGGTGATGGTTCATTAAGAGAAGGTTTAAGATCTTTATCTCGCTGAAGAAAGCTGCTATCAGAAACTGGCATGGGATCAGCGCATATTATACACTCATAATGTATACCTGTGCTCATTTCTAAAGTGCTGACTCTTGGATCTGGGGTTTATAAGCAACAAGATTACAGATTTAAGAATCTTTTTTTAGTAATTTCATGAGGTATTTTGTACTGTCACAGTGACACAATTTACCTGGTCTAGACAAAAATCCCTTGCAAATCTGTTCATTTTTCTCCAACACTCTGACACCAATTTATTTCACCTTCATAACATTGTCTTCACTATCAATGCATATATTTATTAACTCTCAGAAAAATAATGGACTTTCCAGTTTTTTAGATGCTAATATCTGGGATTGGACCAAAATCTTAAGACAGTAGTGCAACCTCTTCAGTTACAGTTGTACCCTTCCCTTGGTTGATTGCCCCAAAACTCAACTATCCTCCATGCCTGATGAAAAAGTTCTGGAAACCTCCATAAGAAACCCATACTTAATTCCATTAACCATTGATTCTTATCCCGAACATCTGACTCTAAAATTATTAATGTCTTATTTTCTCTACTAGATCCAGACTGCCAATTTCTCAAAATATTTTAGGGTTGGTTCATCTCTGCAGACTCTGCCATGCTGAAAAACAATCCCCAAATCTATAACTAATCAATTACATTCTTGTTAAAACAAGGTAAGATGGCAAGCACTGAGCAATTTCGCAGCTGTGATAGACAAAGTGTCGGGCGGCTTCTGTGATCCCTACCTCTTAGTATTCACATTCCTATGTAATTGTCTCCCCTTGAGTGAAGCCAGAAGCTGTTATCTTGATGCTACCTAATAGAATGTGACAAAGGTGACAGGATGCACATAATTACGTGTCCTAGAATACATTCCATCAGATTAGGGCACCCGTCACTAGGGTAGCCTTTCTCCCCGGCTGCCTTCGAGCACCTGAGCAGCCATGCTGAGAAGCTTTGCAACTCGCAGTTGCCGTTGGCTTTTGGCCAGCAGCCTGAAAGGAAAAGGTCTCAGTGTAACCGTGTATGAAATGAAAGGCTGCCAACAACCTTCCCGGCTCACAGGCAAATGCTTTCCAGGCTGAGGCTCAAGAAGACAGTGGGCCTTCCCGACGCCAAGATTGCAATAAAAGACTTTAAACACTGACACTTCACTTTCCATTTCTCTGTTACTTGACCCCCTAATTTCCTTCATGAGATCAAGGCCTTCAACCTATATTGCTTTCCTTATTACCTCTACCGCAAGGAAAAAATGGGGGCTTATAAAGGCAAACCTACCTATAAGCTCTAATGCTCTGCTAACACCAAGTTTCTAGGAAAAATCCTGCAGGTGTTTGGAGACTTTCCCTCTCTCTTGAACCTCAAGAACTCTCTACCGCACAAACTTTTTTGCTTTATTTGAAATACCTATTTTTCTGTTCTTGTCCATTTTCCAACGTGTCTGTATGCTCTCTGCACCACCACGTAGAAGCAAACTGATGCTTTTGACCTAAGAGTAGTGTCTGACAGAGAACTACTCCTTCACAACCATTTTTGGGCAAAAACTCAGTGGCCAAGACGCTCGAAATGTCTATCGTACTACGCATTACAAACAGAAGTGTAGTCCTGAAGAGGTGGCACCTGGCTACCACACTTTTTACTTTTTCAGATCCTCACACACCCTTCATGTGTGTGTGTGTGTGTGTGTGTGTGTGTGTGTGTATGTTTCTGGAACTGCATATTAAATTCAGAAAACTATCTTTTTAATGCATCAGAAAAGGCAAGATATTTGAGTCTCTATATTAAAATCAAATCCAGACCTGAAATGTTGAATGAGCCATTGACCTGCCTCAAGAACTATGTTCTGAATATAACGAGACGAGGGAATTCACTTGCCTTGATGTTATAGAAACAAGAAAGTATTGAGTCTACATAATATTTACCTAATAACACTGGTATTGTTAAATATCCCTAAAAAGTATAACATTATCACTTGTACCATTTTCAGTGGTGCTAGTATTATGCGGGATACTTCAGTGCTTATCTCATTTTACATTCCCTAAAGCATTATGAATATTATCAGCAATTTTCAGATGAGAAAGCTGAGTCTCTGAGAGAATGCTATTCTGTTTTGGGTTGCTTTTTTTTTTTTAATAGTGCTGCAGTTTGAACCTGGGGCCTCTGCATTGAGTTATAACCCTATCCCTTTTTAATTTTGTTTTTAAACATGATTTTATTAACTCGCTAAGTTGTCCAGGCTGAGTTTGAACATGCAATCTGAATTCAGCAACTCACACTGCTGGGATGAAAAGCATAGGCCGTTTGCTTAGCTGAGATTAATGATTTATATATTGCTTAGATTCAGTAAACACCAGGGCCATAATTCACACATCTCTCTCTAACCCCCAAATCCATATTCCATAAATAGCTCATACTTTGACCTGTCATCATACACCTTTGAATTCTTATTTATGATTATAAGAAAAGCCATTAAATGTGCTTTTTCAACTTCTAGTAAAGTTTTAGTAATGTAATTAGTGCCTCTGTGGGTCTTCATGCCAATTCATAAAACTGTGGCTATGAGCATCTAATTGGGACACTGCAGAGAATGAATCCTGTAGTTTTGTGAGATGTGAGAAGTATGACATATAAGAAAGCAGTGACACTGACCAAAAAGTTGCCAATTTTGCATGATGTTTGACTGGATTATAATTACACTTCCCTTAATGCCTTTTTTGCTCAACTTTGAAGAAGTATGGATGAGGATGCAATTACTGTAAACCACTGCTTCTACTTCTTATAAAGATGATGCTTACAAATGATAGGTTGAGTCCATATAAAAAGGTGAGATGAGAGACCGTGATTACAAGAGGCTTTTTGAGAGAGATCTCTAACCATGCTAAGAAATGCCTTCATTTCTGCTCCTGTATGCTTTTCATTTAGAGAACACGATGAAACCGGAACCGATGAGAGAAGAGAGATCCCTGCAACCTCTGTAGGTAAATCAGGCTTTCCTGTAGCAGAAGGAAACTTGAAATCAGGTCACTGAGCCTTTACTGGGACATCCTGTACTTGAGTGTACGCAATTGCTATGCCTTGGTGATCTCAGTACAGAGCGGAGCTATGCAATGGAACCACTTTGAGCTTTTCAATCTGCCCTAGGCCAAGTGGAGCCTAGAGTATACTGAAATCCTAGCTGACTTCTGGCTGCATTCAGCATTTTCTGATTTGCCATGTGCACTCCATAGATAAAATCATTTACTCTCTATGCACTGAGCAAAGAAAACTGAGATGTGACTTAAAGAACCTGAATGGTCATCTCCTTTCTTAGCTCAGCTGGTCTGTACTGGTAACCAGGAACATCTCTATACCAGCAGTGGAACATTTCAACAGGGTTCCTGGTGTGTCTGGTCAAGTCAAGCCACTCTTTGGTAAGTTGGAAAGAAGATCAAGGTCTCCTGATAAGTTGGAAAGAAGATCAAGGTCTCCTGAGTTTCTCTGAGAGATCCTGGTATGTGCTACTGCAGTTGTCTTTATAGTAAAGAGCTACATTCATTGAGACAGGAAGAGGAGTGAACCAAAATCTTTTCAGCCTAGATTGAAGTACAGTTACTGACCAACAGAAAAATGAAATTTAGAAAGTTTTTGACTTATGGTGCAAAAACAGTGTTCATACATTAGAAGCCACATTTTGAATTTCGATTTTTTTATCCTTTCTCTGGTCTAGTGAGTAAGAACTCTGATTCGCATTCTCTCTCTCTCTCTCTCTCTCTCTCTCTCTCTCTCTCTCTCTCTCTCTCTCATCTTTTTAAGACAAGATTTCACTATGCCATTCAGCCTGGCCTTGAACTCACTTGGTAGCACAAGCTGGCCTCAAACAGCAATCTTCCTATCTCAGCCTCCTGAGTGCTGGGATTACAGGCATGCACCACCACATCCGGCTTCTGATGCTCTCTTGTGATGCAGAGTAGTGACAGGGGATCAGCTCCCAGTCAGCCGTAACACCACAGGGCACACAACCCATACCATGTATACAGCGTACTGTGCTAGTAAGCTATGATTTTTGATATGCTAATATGTAAAATGCATTTTACCTATTTTGTTTTCAACTTACAATGAGTTTATTAAGGCATAATCCCATTAGAAGTAATGGAGCGGGCCAGGGATTTAGCTCAGTCATTAAGCACCTGCCTGGCAAGTGCAAGGTTGTGAGTTTGATCCCTGGTACCAAATAAAATATAAATAAAATAAAAAAGTATCTTAGGTTAAAAAAAAGTAATGGAGCATCTGTGTATCTAGTCAACAAGAAGACAGGATTGATTATACAAGCCTTTGAATCCATGAGTCACCTATGATAGAAGTCAGTCCTCCAAAGTCACAAACTGTTTGGCAAACATTACTAAAAATTTAACCACATCTACATCTGAGAATGCAATTTTTAATCAAAAAACAGAATCCTTTAAACTATCATTTTATGGTTCCCAAGAACTTATATAGGCACTTAAAAATTCTTCCAATTTCAAGTGATTCATGCAAAACACATTTTGAAAACGTCTCAGTATAATGTGCAACAACTTTGAAATAAAATAAATAAAAGGACTCATCTTCAGGAAGTTTAGAACTTTTTTCTTAGAAACTGTATAACAAGAGCAGAAATGGAAATGAAGATACAGAAAACAATACTTGAAAAAACAGACACAAACAAGACCGGTATAGAAAAAGGGAACACCTCTCACTGAAACTGTACTGGTGAGGTTGCTTCCAAGTGTGTGATCTCAAGATAAAGTTGCATGGACGACAGCAACTGGAAAGAAAGAAAAAAAGCAAAGCAGATGAAGTAAATCTGGCTTACCAGTTAGCAGAAGATTTGCAAATTATTCATTCATCTTATTAAGTTAAATGTTTCATTTAAAAGACTTGCAGGTAAAAACTGAGAAATATCCAAAAATTATGTGAAGGGTCTTCAATGAAAATTTGTAAGACAAATACACAGCTCATCCTGAAGACACATCTTTTCAATACGAAAACTGACAGCTCAAACATGAGACACAAAGACTTCAGTTAAAATTTGAAATAATGCCAAATGTACACCAGGAACCTGTGACGCTGCTTCAGAGAAACACAATGGGACAGTGAACACCCTGTTCAGAAATAAAGTGACCTTCCGAGGTGTATAGATGTATCAAAAACACATGAGCAAAAAGATGCTCAAAGACATGGACAAAAAAATTTTAGATAACCAGTTTTTTTCTACTAAAACCATACTATTTTATGAGAAAACTGTTCGAGAAACAGGGGTGGTAGGTCTAATCACTAGCAAAGAGCTCAGTGAAAAGAATCAAAACAGAAAATATTGGCTAATGCCCAAGCACCATTTTCTCTCTTAGTGATCAACACATAATTTTCAGAGGTTCCAGTATCAAGGATTTTGTGATTTCCCAGGTCCTGAGAAGGAGCTTAAGTTGTAGGACCCGGAGACTCAAGGTCAGCAGCAATTTCGTTTCAGCTTTCATTAAACTGGCCTCAGACAAGTGCCACCACACGTGCCTATTTTCTGACCTTGAAGTAGTTTATGTATTTTTTACTTTAACTGCCATTATTTAATTGATATTATAATTCCCCTTATTATAATTTCATAGTATTATACTGTTTAAGGTAGTACAATTCAAATGAAGAGTCATGTAGTATTATTCTTGTGAATACATTATTTCATTTCACTGCACCCTCAACAATTACTGCATTGTATTTTGGTTTAAGTAAAAGTTTCTCTATTACGTGAATCATTGTTCAATTTTCAGATAGAGACATTTAAAACAATAAACACATTTTCTATATGCTAAAAAGCAGAATTACTATAAACTCATTTATTACCAACATACCGACTATAGTTGCTGCAACTCTAGAATGAAATAAATGGATAAATTGTGTCAGAAAGGAATCAATGAATAGGAGAGAAGGGAATATGTAAATGGTTACTAGAAATGAGGTATTTTGTATTCGTTAAAATAACAAGTAAGAGGAAAAGGAGATAAAAGTAGAGCAGAAAAAAATAGTCACCTCGAAATTCATTTCTTGTAAGTATATGAATATATATATAAAATAACTAGAAACATCACAACTGAACAGTCTGTTATTCTCCTAGTTTTTAAAAACAGGAGGAAAAGGTAGATTTTTATAAGACTGGTGAGCTTGAAGGGACCTTAGAAACACATCAGACACAGGAAAACAGATTTGCAGGATCAGATTGGCAGTGACTGGAAAAAAATCCTGATTTACTATTATTTCAACCCTGAAGGTTGCTTCTAGAATAATGTTATTGTCCCTTCTTTTGGAATTGTCAAGGACAGTATACTTTCAACAACCCACAGGAATATGGGATTATTTGATTTAATAATGCTACACAAAGACAGAAAAATGAATCATAACATAATTTAACAATATACATTCAAAATTTTTCTAAAACAGTGTGTAACTTTTGACTCACTAATTCTAATCCTCAAATGTTTATCTTTAGAGAAAAGAGACAACAGCACAAAGGAAGAGCTTTAAAATATGATTTACAATGTTATTTAAATTAATAACAGAAATACCCCATTTGAATAATAGTAGAGGATTAAACATGGCACAGCAATTCAATAAGCAAAGCAAAGTTGAGTTAGAGAATCTAGATGAAGAACAGTTAAATTCAATTTCACTGGCCCTGCCCACTCCTTCACCCCCACAGGGGTAGAAACTGAGGACAGGAAGAGAAACGGTATCGGAGATGGATCCATTTGGTCAATAGTAACTACTTCCTGCTTCCTGAAATCACCTTCTCCCCTTAGCAAGACTGGTGCTCCCTTGTTAGAAAAAGGGATAAAGAGCTCACTTCATCCCCAGGTCGGCCAATCTTCAGAACCATATGCTAACTGAATGTTTTCTTTCTTTGACTTTGTTCTTTTCTTTGACCCCATGAGTTGCATTCATGATCTTTGGGCACAACAGAGATGAATGTTGAAGAGAAAGAGAATTATTTCTTTTAAAATTCTCTGATAGTATGATTTGATCTAGAATGTTTCCAAAACAGCTTAAGTACTCAGTGATGCAGTTTTTGAAAGGTCACTGGACCATGGGGGCATGACGGCTGACTTGCCATGGAGACGTGCGGCCTGGTACACAGTGAAGCACTGGGGGCATGACCTAGACGGATGTACGCTTATTTCCAGCTCCTCCCTTCACTCCACGCTTCCATAGGATGAACAACTGACTTCTGCCCAGGCCTTTCCACAATGCCATTTCTGCACGGAAGCCAGTCAAACAGACTGAAAATGTGACCCCAAAATAAAACCCTCTCCATTTAAATTGCAGGTATTAGGTACTCTCTCCCACTAGTGAGGAAGTGACTAAGACAGATTTTAGTACTAGGAGTAGGGTCTTTGCTATGACTTTACCTAACAATGCGATTTAGAAGTTTTTGGAACTTGGTGGTGAAAGGATGTTGGAAAAGGTTGCAGAAATTGCCTAGAAAAGCCATAGAATGAGGAGTGTTGATGTGTGACACTTGTTAGAGTTTAAAAGACAGGAACACTAATAGAAATAAAGACAGTAAAATTTCAGTTTCAAACAAGGACTCCATCGGTAATTGACCTAAAGGCCATATGCGTTGTGCTCTGGCAGAATATTAGTGGGAAGTTTGTCCATATTGTGAAACATTGTAGGAGACTGAGCTTAAGGTCAGTGGACTAATTAACCTGGTGGAGAAAATTCCAAGGCAGTTCCAAGTTCAGCCTGCAGCCTGGGTACGGTCAGCTGCATTCAGTTAAATCTACAATGAGAATTTGGAGCAAAAGTCTGAACCAAAAGATATAGAAAGTTTCCTTTTTTGCAGAGTGAAAGCTGGGTCAAAAGAGAGCATGGATGGTGGAAAGGTTATCATTAAAAAGTAACCAAGGGCTTTTTATCTGGACAACAGGAAAGATGGCTTGAGTGCATCTCAGGAATTAGCAAGACTGCACACTTCACAGGAGCAAGAGTTCAGAATAGTAGAGCTTTTGAGTGAGAAGAGAGAACTTGTCCTTATGCTCAAGAATGTCCAAGAATATCTCAGGGAATTGGTTCCCTGAGATTCATTTCTTAGTTCTCAGCCTTCCAAGCACTGAGAGGATGCTGTATTAATGATCCAAGGTGTCCTGGTTGCTTCTCAAAACAGTGGCAAACAATGACATTATCCAAGCGGTGCTGGTTTTTCAGGCATGCAGAATGCAAGAGTTATGGTGCCATGGAGACTTGGATTTCAGAGGAAGGCCTGGGAGGCCAGACAGTATGTCCGTGGGATGGCAGTGCATGAAACTATGAACCTGAAAGTGCAATTGAAACCCAAATTGTATGGAGATTTCAGGGACATGGAATGTCTGCTGAGGAAATCCACAAGAAATGAGTGGAAGCTTCTCAAGAGAAACCTTGTGGTTTGCAACAGACAATGCCATAGGGGCAATGTGGCAAATGCTTTTAGAGTTCATATCTGGTTACAATGTTCCCTGGGTATTAAGCATGGAATAACAGGGTTTTATGTTTGACCTGCAAGTTTTTGGTCTTGCTTTGATCCTAATTCTTTCTATCCCCTAATTCATCCTCTGAAATAGAAATGTTTGCTTGTACCATTGTAGGTCAGCAGTGATTAACTTTTTGTTTTACAAGGTTCACAGCTAAAAGTTTGCCTTGAGTCTCAGTGAAGGCTTTGGAATTTTTCAGCAAGGTTTGAACTATTAAAACTTTGGTGACTCTTAGAGATGGGCTCAATGCATTTTACAAAAGAGACAGACATACCTATTTTGAGATTCAGGGTGGAATGTTATGGTTAAATCTAGAATGTCTCAAAAGCCTCATGTTTTCATAGGGGCAGATTTTTGGAAGGTGAATGAATCATGGAGGCTCTATAGCTAACTTGCTTTTAGGAGGTGGGAACTGGTTGGATGTGCATAATGGGGTGTGACTGGAAAGGTCACATTCTTGTCACGGGCTCTTCCTTTCTTTCACTGATTCCTGGCTGGAATGGGATGAGCAACTGTCTCTTGATGCAGCCCTACCAATGTGCAATTACTGCCTTGAAGCCAGCCAGTCATGGACTGAAACCATAAGCCAAAATAAGCTCCTCCTCTGGGTATCATGTATCCTGTTTCAATGATCAGTAAAGTGACTAAGGCTCCTAAAAACTTTCATTTTATCATTTATTTTTTAATACAAACAGCAATGATGTCCAGCCTTCCTGAAATACTTAAGAGTTAACTGGTACCTTCTATCTGACACAGTTAAGGTATATAAAAACACTCGTTTTATTCAAATAAAAGCTGAGAGATGATGCAAGTTGGGGAGGAGGGGCCTGGGGTATATAATGACAATTTTATTCCTTAAACAAAAACTAATAGTGACAATGAGTCCTCAGGTTATGGTCTCTAGAAGCAGATGCTAAAATAGAATTGATCATGAATAATAATTTTAATAATCAACACCTGTGAAATGAAGGGTTAGAAAATAGAATAGAGCAGAGAGAAATTTTGAACAGTGATTTGGGCTCCACAATCACTCAGCCACTCCCTAGAAATCTCAAGTGGTATTCACTCTACTTGAGTTTTCCCACAGAATTGAAAAAGGACAGGACCTTTTTTTCTCCAGCAAAATGTGACTGTGGTTGTGAGCCACCCTGGGAGACATGATCTTATGCAAGGCACCAACTAAGACAAACCATGAGCAAGTTATAGATGGGCTTTGACAGTGCTACTAAGGGGCAAACTACCTCATCTTCCCCAGAAGGATTAGGTGACATAGGTTTAAAGGAAGGGATCACTGGACATCCTGAAATGAAACAGGGACGCCAGGTCAAGGAAGAAGAAAAAGAATGAGAGATGAGTCACTGTAGGAGGTGGAAGAGATATATAATTTTGATTTCAAGCCACAGAAAGTATCAAGTTTGGGAGAATATTTTTGTCCACCCATTATCAAGTTTTTTCCTTGTTTTTAATATTACAAGACTGAGTATCAACTGTCTGTTCTTAGAAACTTTGTGGAGATTTTAATATTTCTCCAAAGTATTTCTGTACTTACGCCTCATCTATCCATGACTCCTGTGACAACAGAGCTTTTGTGATTTTCACTTAAGTAAGCATGTGATATAGGTAGATACATGCTAAGACTTGGCCTAGGTACTTAGTGAGCTGTCAGCAAATGTAGGCATAATCCCAGATCACTTGACATTTGTCATATATATACCTTTCACTGGAGCATGATAAGTGACAGTCAAGCTCATTTGCCATGGCTATTTCAGTCCAGTTGTCCATCCTTGATGATAGCATTACCACCACTGATGTTTGTGCCATCAATTTCAAACCTGTCATATTTGCTAATCTATCTGTGACTTAACTCACTGTTCTTCATCCCTTTCTTCCTGAACCAGTCTCCTTTCAATAAATGTCTTGAGAAGCTAGTGCATGTGAGTTATGGTTTCATTTCTTGTAAATCTCCACCCGAGTCTCCCTCCTGTCTTTTCCCATCATCACATATCTGATTCTTCTGAGAATGCCCTATTTTGGCTCCTTTCCTGAGATTAGACAGACTTTCTTTCTAACAAAGCTGCACTAATAAGTCCCTCATAATATTTTTTTCCATAAACATAGCTGTTTTATTTATAGGTGCTCATTTATTTATCTTTGGTATGCCAAAGAAATGAATCAGAAATGTAGAAAAGCCAGAGGACAAAATAGAAAAAGAAAGAACAAAAATCAAGATTAAGGAATGTGGGTACAGAAATGTCCAGAAATGATATACTCTAACTCCATGAAGGCAAGAAAGAGCCCAATGTCCACCCCGTCTCCTTAATTCTTAGATAGATACCTGTATGTGAATGAACATAGTCAAGAACAAGGCACTTTCAGAGATTAGCACAAAGTCATTTCAACAAAGCACCCTACGTTGTGCATTATAAACACCATATGAGTCATTTTCTTTTACTTGAAATGTTTCTCTGGCTTAACTTTAAAGACCAGAATGGATGCATAAGGACCCTGGTTATAGGAAGACAGTCCTGACATAGTAGGGAGAATACACAATGGAAAGAGTTACAGTTAAATAGTGATAAGAAGTTCTTGGGTGACTATAGATAACAATTATATGCTGTATATTTGAATAAGCTAAAAAGAAATTACTTGGATATTTACATTATAAAGAAATGATAAATATTACAGGAGATAAACGTTCAATGCGATTCAAACATTATACAATGTATGCATGTATCAAAACATCAGCTGGTATTCCATTAATATGCAGAATTTATATGTGCTTATGCATCAGTTAAAGTAATTTAATTTTAAAAACTGGAAATCTATAATTTTACCAATTGGTATGTCTTCTTCAGTAAATCTTGAGGACAAATCTCTCCTAGAGACCAAAACCTGAATAAAATTTGCACTACTTTGCAATTCTATATAAACAAAGGTACTATCTACCTTTTCTTGTATTTGATTATTTTTATTTATTTCTTTAGTTTTTAATGCACAGGCAGGCATACTGAAGAGTGAGGGCTACCAGAAGCCAGTCACAGCTAGATGAAAAGGGAAATCCTCTTAAATCAATATGCCCAAAGCTGAATCATTGAAATTAATTTGCCTTATCAAATTGTGTCCCCTAGGGCAAGGAAAAAATTTATTCTATTAAATGTTTCATATTTTTGCTTACATGGACCTCTTCTATGAGATACTTCATGATAAAAGAAGGAAATCAGTCTATCCACAAAACAAGGAATCCCAAATTTACCATCACCCATGTCAAATGGCCAGTAAGCCTCCTGGGAAGGCCTCAGACCCATGTGATACGTTAATAAGTAAAATAAGTATCAAAGATTTTCAATGCTCCTTAGATTAACATTCAAATTAACCCTACTTTAGACTCCCATGACCTTTTCCAGGGTGAAATTTAAGGTCATATCCTTTTCCAAGACTCATAAATACCAAAGCTAGCTTCCATTCAGTGCAAATTAGCTATGTGATTCTTACCTTAGGTGAACTCTATTTCTTTTTGTTGTTGTTGTTGTTGTTTTTGAATTTTGAGGACTTTATTTACATAACAGAACAAAGTCAATCAAAACAAAGCAGTAGAACTGGTACAGAACTTCGAAGAAAGATAATGTGAATACAATAGCTACTATAGTATATCTTGTTATCTTCAGAATAGCTGACCATTCCACCAGGTATAGTAGAATTGAACCAAAAGCAAAATAGAATAAAACCAATAAAAACAGAATACAAAATAAGGCCAAAAAAATTATAATAATGATCAGAGTCAAGCAAAACAGTGAGAACCATATTGGGCCTCGAAGACAAGACAGAAGAGAATCCCCCATATTTGCTACATTGCCTACTGTTATCTTCCAAAGAGATGCTCAGGTTGCTGACCAGAGGCCTGCAAAATCTACATGAAACAATACTAGCATTTAGTTGCTTAATATTCCTTAGTTGCTATCAATTTAGCCAGACCTCCGAACCTTTGATTCCAAGCCCACATGCCAGTGCCGCTTGGGCCCAGCGGGGTGGGTCCTGGAAGGGCCCATTCTCGTTCTCCTCCGGGAGTCCACATGGGTCACCCAGTCCCCTAGAGGGCAGATCAGTTGTCTCGTGGTTGGAGCCGCTTGTGCCCAGCTGAACTCTATTTCTAACAGTGACTTAGTGACAAACTGCTGGCCTGTGACTTAGGAGGAAGTCAGATAAACTATAATTTTACTGATCACAAACATTTAGCAATATTTACTCACATGTGACTTTTTGCCAGCCATGAAATCTATGATTTTCTGTCCCATTATTTCCACTGAACATGTTCTCTGGCTTCTCTTCTTTTCATTTTTGTGTTAAGTAATGGTTTTGGACATATTATGCTCTAGAAACCATGCCATCTGCTTAGGCAGAGTAATAGAAAGTCAATCACAGCATTTTGGAGTTTATATTTTACGGGGATAAGAGGAAAGAGGATTGACAGATATTAAAGTAAGAAAGGAGAAGGCATGCAAAAATCATATAGTTGATGACAATACTTTTATGTACCCTAGCTCTATCTTACATTGCACTTCTTTTGTGACTCAACTAATGAACTATAAACAGTCAGCTTTTACAAATGGCAGTTTAATAAGTTCACCTGACACCTCTATAAAGTGTTTTTTTCTTACATTTTAGAGAGAAGTGGACTGAATTTCTAAACATGATGAAATAATAACAATGACAAAATAATAGAATCTAATACATACAGAACATATAATATATCCTCAATCTTTACTCACTGTTTCAGATAACTTTATCGTAATTATGAGGCATTGTTATGATCCCTATTCGATGGTTGAAGAATGAGTATTTGCAGCTCTTCTGAGGTCATGAAACTATCGTTTAGGAGATCTAGACTATAACCCTTAGTCAGACCATCTCTAAAATCTTTGTTCTTAAGCATACATGAGAAAATTGGGACCCCAGAGGTTTACTGTTACCCTATAAACCCCATGTGAAAAGTATGAATCTAAACCCATAGGTGCTCAAAGTCCATGCTCTTTTTCTCATCTATGAAACAGAAATCTCTTCTAAATTCTAAGCTACTTCCTGTAGATGGTTGATACCAGAATGTCCACAGGATGGAGTTTTATCTCTCATGGGAAATAAGTGTGATTGCCAACTGCCACCTCTCATTTCTTCAAAGGCCCACTGTTTCCTCTTGACCTTCCCAATTTCACGTGTCCTGGTCTCCAGATCTCTTCATCTGAACAGCTCTCTTCCACTTCAGCCTGGGGCCGAGCCTCCCTACCCTGCGGCCGTCAGCGTCCACCCACTCCCAGGACCTAGTTTTTGGTTGTCCTTGCCTGTGTGTCTCTGGCAGCACTCCTCCATCTTGTCTGGTTGTTCATGGAGGCACAAAAGAAACCGAAGCATACTGGCATAGCCAAGGACGACAGAGGACAGGGAGATAAGGTGACAGAGAGAAAGCGGCAGCTGACAGAAGAGGAGACAAAGACAAAGCACAGGAAGGCCTCGGAGCCAAACAGGGCCTTCTGGAAATGTGAGACGTGAGGAACTGTTTGCTCTTACTCTGCTAGCCAAGCAGGCTGAGTACTTTAGAAATCTTTACTTTTGAACATATGCAGCCATATCATAAGGTAGACACAAGTATTTTCTCTCTTACAGAAGAAAAGTATGTAGGCAGTATTAAATGATTTTTCTTTAGTCACTAAAATAAGTGAATAAGTCAGCATTTAATCTTACACTGTTCTGTCATGAAAACATTTTATACAGTATTCTTTAGTGTGGAAAATGACAGAAGGGTCAATAAAATTGAGGACCAAGTAGGGGGTCTCAGTCATTCATAATGGAAGCATTGGTGATTGGACAAGTTGTCAGGACACTTTTGAGATGAAAGCACATACACTTAAAAAGGCAGTAAATGCAAATGAGGATATGTAGCCATCCTATAAGTGGGTACTGGTGATTTTATTGTTTAAAAATTATAATAGAACAACAAGACAGAAAGCAGTTATTACTGAACTCAAGAGGAAAGAGGAAATAAAGAATGGGAAAGAATGAGGGTGGGTCATAGTGTTTAATAAGACTGAGGAACAATATTAAAAAGTAATCACGAGAGTCCCAGGTCATGCTTAACTATGAGGGACCATGTGCATCTTATTCAAGGATGCATCCCTAACTGTTCATGTACAGCCCAGCATCTAGAGACACTTAATACCTAAGTACTGATTATCTAACAGAATTGGAAAGAAATTGATTTTATAGAATGCTAAGAATCACTGAAAGCAGAGGGGAAGAATCCACCAGTAAAGGTAAATGATAAAAGAATAATGAGAAGGATCGGTGAAAGGACCCCTAAAAGGTCCAAACAAGGTATTGTTTGATTAAAATGAAGATGCAATAATGAAATAATTAATAATAACAATTATTAGTGAAATAATAAAATGATTCACTGTGCCTAGATTGTATACAGAAAAGAGAGGAATGAATGAAAGCAATCTACATTAAATATTTTCAAAAAATGTAAGTATCGTGTATCTCATTTCTCCCACCTTAAGTAGGTATTGTGTAAGGTAAGCTGGATCCTCTCCCTTGGTGACATCTGCACTGTGATGTTTACCTGACTTTGAAGAGCCTGGGCAGAAAAAATTCCTCGCGCTGCATTCCTAGTGGCGCAGGGATTCTCTGTCTGCTGTGGTTTGATGTGTGACCTTGAACAATACCACTGTAATCCCTATGTAGTTCAAATGGGAATTAGAATTGAATGGCAGGTTCCCAAAGGACTATAGGCCTACACTAAGTCAATAACCAAGTTTTCAATGAAGTCTTGCAAAAATGATAAAAATCAGAGAAACTGAATTTTTCCTCAGCCTAAATCTACTCCATTTAAAAACTGTTCTCTTTTCTGAATCATACCTTGCTAGTATTTTTTGTTAAAACGTCCTTTCTTCTTATGAAATCAATCCTAATCCATAGATGTCTGATTTAAGAGTTTCATATTTTAGTGAACTTACTTAAGAAATATATTCTCCAAAATACACTCTTTCTTAAAATTTGCCTAGGTTTTAAACCCCCCTGAAATATGGAGCCAGTTGCAGGAGTCATGGTATGGTTGAGACCTAGAATGTCTCTCCCGAAGACTAATGCACTCAGAGATGAGGCTCTCAGAAGATGATTCGATTATGGGATGCTGTACTTACGAGAGGATGGCTGCATTGATGAATTCACAGCTAAATGCACTGTTAGAAGGTGGAGCTTTGTCAGAAGAGGGGTTTTACTGGGGTTATACCTTGAGGTTGTGTTTCCCGCCCTGGTTTCTCCCATCTCTCTCCACTTCCTGGGGGCCATGAGGTGAGCACCTTTACCCACCTTGCCTTTCCACAAGATGTTTCTGCCTTGGAACCAGATGACCATGGACTAAATCTTCTAAAAACTGTGAGCTAAAAATAAACCTTTCCTCCTTGAAATTGTAGTAGCCTCGGTATTTTGTCCCAGTGATGGGAGGTGACTAACACAAAGCTCCTATATAGTTTTGGGCCCTGAGATATGCCTGGAAAGTTTTGAAATTTTGAATTTTCTTTGATGATTGAGCTATGAAAAGAAATGAGAATACAGATTATTAATAACATCCATAAATGTCCTAACAAACAATCATTTGTTATTTCTTGATAGAAAAGGCAAGTGGAGTTTCGAGTGTTACGTATTCAAAATAGATTATCTACATAATAATGGTAATAAATTGTTTAAATATTTCTATGCATCAGACAAGATAAAATCATATATGGGTCTATTAGGAATAATTTGGAAGTCTGGCATATGAGTGGGCATGTATTTCATTATGGTGAGAGAAAATAGTAAGGCACTATGATTTTAATTACAAATCTTCATCTTTAGGCATGGTGTGTCAATGAAATTCTAGGATCAAGAAATGTTGATCAAGGAGCTGAAAGAAACAATTGCAAATAAGAATAAGAGTGAGGGAACAAGAGAAACAGAAAAAGACAGAGAGAAGTGATATGAACCCAAACAAATTCCATCAAGTAGACATAAAAACATGGGGCAGGTAGCAACATAGTGTCTTCTGTTGCAAATAGTTTTTTGCTGTAGGTTTTGGTTCAGGTTTGAACAATTTGTATACAGATACACAGCACCTGGCTCTGAGAACTGGGTGTAGAAACATTAAAATAAAAATTAGACATATGCATCTGTGTGTACATATGTATCTATAATTGTCTATAAAATATAAAACATAGAATTGTTTACCTGCCCCGAAAAAGTCACTGGTGAAACAGAACCCACAAAACAGGAAGAACTTTCCCTAGGAAAGTTCAGTGATATCTACAACAAAGCCTCCTTCGAGGACAACAGTGTTAATTTGAAGTTTCTTTTTCTTTTTTTTCTTTTTCTTGTTCTTCTTTTTTTTTCCACGAATAGCAGTAAAGGATGCACCTGTGCTCATTTACATGAGCATTGCCTCCTGTGCAATGGAAATAAGATATAAAGCTGTATTAGTTGGATCAGGCTGTCACAACTAAATACCAGATGGAATCTGAATGACTTAATGACTTCAACAACAACAAACATCTATTTCCCCCATATCGTCGAGAAGTTTGAGATCTCTCTCCATTTTTTTTTTCTGGGTACCAGGAATTAAACTCAGGACCTCATGCTTGCCAGGCGAATTCTGTGCCACTGAACTATAGCCCTGACACTTGTGCCATTATAAAAGCTGAATGTTAGGAATATATTCTTGTTCCTTCTGTCTCTATGGCTATTCAAGATATCAGATGTTGAGTTAAGGTTATATCAGACTCTATACTTCCCTAGACCTTTTCCTTATCCTCTTTATAGGGGGCTATCATTGGATCTTCCTAATAAAACATTTGTTGGTTATATTCATAATAGTCTTGTTAATTTTATTGTTTGACCCATACTTACTTAACTGTTTCTTTGGTCACAGTTGCGACCAGAGACACATCAGTTAAAGACCAAGCCTCCAGAGCAACAGAAAACATGCTTTCATACTTCCCAAGGGATGAGATAAATGATAATACTGAATTTAATAAAGTCTACATAAACACAGTCATCTCAACAGGCAACCAAGATCCTTGTCACTCCCTACCTGTAAAGTCCTTTAATCTTTCCAGTCTAATGATTATATAACTTACTTCCTATTCATCAATATTAGCTGAACAATTCACAGGAACCCTTCTGTCAGCTCAGCCTTTCTCTTTTTTCCTTCTCTGGCCTTATCCAAAATTCTTATTGCCTCCCCAAGATCTAAACCTAGGGTCTGGGATACCTCTTTCCCTTCCCTGGCTTTCAATCAAACACCACTTCCCATCCCACTAAAGCCAGGTCACCCATGACCCTCCCAGTGCTAGTAACCTGTCCCCAATCGGGCTCTGAGGGGACCAGAGCCAGTGATCTCTCCTCTGATCTCTCCTCTTCATGGAAGTCACAAGTAATCTCCCCAACATCTGTCAGGCTGAGGAAAATTCCAAAAACACCCAAGTGCCTTTTCTTTACTCTCCTCCTGACCATTTTATTATACGTTTTCTTATAGATCTTACTCTCAAATTTTACTAAAATTCCAGTCCAACTGTCTTTTACCTCAGGAATGAAATACTTTTTCCCATGCTGCGTATACCACAACCCTAATTAAACTCCCTTCCCCTCACCTATGACCTTTGAGCCAGTTTGCATGGCTGGCAGCTTCACTCAATCAAAACAAAAAACCTTAATGTCAATTTATTCCTTGCTAAACTACTCCAATTCTACCCTAACCAAAGATTGCTGGCTCTGTGTTTCCAAGTTAGCAACAATCCACACGGCCATTCCAGTTCCTCCCCAATCCAGTCTGGATTTCCATGCTTTCTCAGACTCTTCTCTCAGTTTTCACGGGATCGTGTGCGAGCATTTGCCAACAGAGAGGTGCTGGTGCTGACTTCTCTTCAATACAGTCCCGTGCCTCAAGATTTCTCTCATGAGGTTGCCCACTCAGCCCCTTTGCCACGCCTGAAGCAGCCATGAGACCGACGCCCATTTCCCTTTTTCTTCTTCTTGTTTACAACAACAAAGCACAGGAATGTAAGGCTCCAATAGGACCTCACCCTCCCAGACCCCAACCTGCTCGCCAGCAGAAGCTCTGTTCTCATCAGGGAACTCAGCTCAGCACCAGAACTACCATGAGCAAGCACAGCATGCCACAAAGAAGTGCAGATAGAACAAGGAACTTTGCAGCTCCTAGGACATCTGGGGACATCAGGAGACACCTGAAAATTTACACTGGACCTTCGAGGACTGTGCCCATTGAGGTACAGGTGCCAGAGAACTTTGACCTCAGATGTTTTTAATAGAATCTACCCTGTCTTCTTTCAATCTCTGTAAAAGGAGCACACTTCTCTTTGTTTCCAACAGAAGGTCTTTTATCCTCTTCTGCCTGCACTTAGGCACAATAAATTCCACACTGTGCTGCCTTTAATAAGCCTGGTGGTCTCTACTGCCTCCCCCACCCCATGCATTACACTTTTGGGTAATGTCCCTGGTAAATTTTTGATTCTTTGTGGAAAATGCCTTTGTGTATATCCTACACTATTTTTTACTCAGTCGTCAATTCCACACTCATCTATAGGCCTGGAATCTCCTTGAGCAAAGGACAGGTTAAATTCTTGTACCTCTATGCAACTATTGCTGAAGATGAGAGTCAAAAAGCTGTTACCACATCTGCAGAGTAGAAGAGAGGGAAAAGAAGCCTGAATGCGTGAGGATGAGAATGGTTAAAGACGTTAGCTATGACCACGGAACAAAGAAAGTTGTTGGCCCAATAAGAAATAGAGCAGGACTTCAAGTCTAATTTGCATTAAGGTTCCACTGAGCCAGTCAGTCAGCCTCCCTGCAGCTGTGGTGTTCAAAACAATACATGGGGAGGGTAAATAATGCAGAAATCAGAATGCTTGCCATATTCTTGATAAAGCAGCATGCAGCTTTTGTGAAAGAAAAACGAAACATTCCCATAAGACATTTGCAGTGTGCCGGAAATTGGAAAGGAGCTTTGCTGTGCTTTTCCTCCTTGCACAGAAGAACCTGTGTGTGGGTTTCGGGATTAAGTGTATGATTCAGCAATGCTGGGGACATTCGGTAAATACTAAGAAAGTAGAATCTGGGAAGAAGCAGAGGGGATGATAAAAGGAGGTATGACTATGTCTAGTTAGGATGCCAAGACTGAGAGCAAGATTGTTGGAATCTTCATGCAACAACTGGAGTCAGACTGTTCTTTTCACAAAAAGAGCTCAAGGACACTTAGGGGCATTCCAAGCAATCGAAAAAGATGCTTTAGGCAAAAGAGGCCTAAAGCCAAGAGGACTCAGCAGAAGACAACAGATTGTACCAGTCACATCAGAAGCTGTTTGGTGCTGCAGCCCATACAATTTCGGCAAAGGGGTCAAATCCACACGCTAGGTCTCTGAACCAGTGATGTATAAGCAAGTGGGGATCTGCCCAGGTCAGATTTCATTGTTGTTGTTGTAGTTATTCAGTACTTGACAGTATACAAACCAACTTGCTTTCTTGGAAAATGTTCTGTTCTGCCTCTCCTCAAGGAAACCACTGCTCTCTACAGGCAGCACTTAAACATGAGGTCCACAGAAACAGGCTATACTCAGGAATGTGTGCATTATTTTTAAAATTCCCCTTCTTGATTCCATGGTTATTTCCCCTTAATCCTTAGCAAATGACACTGCTAACTATGGAAACTTTAGGGTATGAGCTTGAAAGTTTTCTAAGTATCTCTCCAGTCTCTTCCTTCCCTTGAAAATCTCTTGGTCAGAGACATGTGTCCTTCATAAGTGAATACGAACATAATGCAGACTGCTCTAACTCCACGGATAAGAGCAACATGGAGAAAAAGTTTGAATTGAAGCCAGGACACTTGCATCCTAGCCCTGACACTCTAAATTCTAACTTTTTGAGCTCTCAGTTTCTTAAGCCTCAAATTGCAGCAAGGATACAGGATATTACCAACATCCTTTAGGAAGCACAATGCTTATAGTTGACATTTATTTGACAATATCTTCATGTTAGGTGACCACTTTATATGTGATCCATAGGTATATGCTATTAACCATCTTTAGAAATGAGGAAATTGAGGCAAAAAGGAGTATTTACCAAAGGACACACAGTAAGTAATGAGAGACCAAAGATTAGAAGATCCAATGAGTAGGTTTCAGAGGCTAAGAGCTGTATGTATGTGTTCCCCGCTATTATGTTATTATGTGATATCACTGAGTAAGTACTTCAAAAGAGAATTGCTGGTATTGACCCACACACATACGCCATCACTCTAATCATTAACCTCTAGCCACTATCAGTGGTTTCCAAGAATCCACCAAACTGTCTTAGTAGCATCTTTATGGGCCCTACATTTTTATGGTTGGGTCAGGGAAACACTCAGACTGTGTTCTATTCTAGCAGCACACAGAACTTCATGACCTCTTGGAGGATCAAGGAATCTGTGCAGGGCTAAGGGAATCTACTCCTAGCGGAAGGCTGTGAAATGTTTCCTACAATCCACGACTCATGCCAGAGGAGCTTCTTGGGGGAGAAGAGAAAGACAAAGATGTTGAGGAACACAGAAGTTGTTCTTAAGGAACCAAACACTGGCTGAGACAGAGGAGGATGAAATTACAGGATTGACTCTTTAGCTACTTCATTCAAACATTTCATCATGAAAATTTATACCTTGCTCGGTCTTTAAAGCTTGCAATATTCATTTTTAACACCTTTAGAGAAAAAGTTTCTCCATTCCCATTTTAAAAGAGCTTGGTTTTTTAAAGGTGAGATTGTAATTATTTTAAAATATTTAAAAGTCGACTGTAGTCAAGTCACAAATTTAAGTTTGGCAATGCTATTATTTGGAAGCAAATTGTAACAATTGTTGTACTGTGCTCCTAGTAAATTTCTAGTAAAAAAAAAAAGCACTGTTTAGTATTAAGCGCATTATATTCAGCTCTTTACCAGACATTATGAGACGGAGAATCTGAGCAAAATGTAAACTTTTCTCTGGGGACTTGGCAAACCCGGAAGGGGCATAAAATGTAAAAACACCACGAGCAACTGTAATTGCGGTATTAAAATTCTTCCTGGCTGACCCAGGATCGTTTACGGGCTGCTGAATTAAACACTAAGCTGGTTCAGCAGCACAGGTCTCTAGAGGCTGCTTTTTAAAAACCTTATCAAACTTCCCTGCAATGATGGAGAAGTCCAGATATGGAGGCTTTGAGCTTTTGTCCTGGGGGAATCGGGTGTGGCTGGAAATACCCTCTCAGCCAGTTCAGCCCGTCCAAGGCAAAGCGGTCAGGTTTGACACCCCGTGCTGTGTTTCAGTCAATTCCTAAGACAGCTCTCGGAGGAAAGTGCTGTTCTTATCTCTATCTTACCAGTGAAGGAAGTGGAATGCTGTGAATTATGCTCTCTGTCCAAGATTAAACACCTAGCAAATACAAGCATTTCTGTAGAGTTGAACCAGTATTCTAAACTATATTAAGTACTTTGTTCACCAATTTTGTCTGTAATTCATTATTTATTGAGCATCTCCGGTATGCCAAATCCTTTGCGATGTCCTGAATTGGTGCAAAAGGGGATTCTGTTGTCACTAGGGAGACTACATGTTACATGATGATGAAATGGTTAAGATTGAAAAAAAAAAAAGGTAAATGCTGAAGAGATGTAAAGGAGGAAATTTGATTTGCACTGATCAGGAAATAATTTAAAAACACATGTGAGATTTGAGTATACTCAAGCAGAAGGATTTGGAAAGGTAAGTAGAAGGGTATGGCTTCCAGGAGGAAGATGTATCTGCTTGCAAGACAGGCTTGTGATGGAGTTTTAGGGTGGGATGCACATGTCACCCTACTGGAAGAGGTCCTGTTTGCAAAGCCAAGAGGTCAGGAATTAACACCACGTTAGGTTCTCTCTGTAGTTCTGATCTTGGTTTTCACATTTATCACATGACGAGGTTTGCTATGTAACACACATAGGTCCTTCAATCTCTAGAAGACACGGTTGTCTTCGAGGCTAATTCTCCATTCAGAACACAGGCCGTTCAAGCTTGAAAAATTCCTGTGCTCCAACACCAGCAGTTTTACAATCAGCATGTCCTTCCAATGGTACTCTGATGGGCGTGACTAGCTAACTGCTCACTGGGAAACCATGTGTGATATCCTTTGGGAAAGGACGGCAGTGCAGTCACAAATGCTGGAACCTCAGGGGCTATCGCCTGGCAGTGGGGAGTCAGATCACAGCCTTGCAAAAGCCAGTTTTCAAAAAAAATGTTATCAACATTTAAAAATCGAGCAATTTCTCATTTAAAACAAATAACTCTCACTGTCACTCCAGCTAGAGGAATAGTAATCGAGAAGAGGCTGGAAGAAGCCCTCTTACTGGCATGTATTTTGTGGGTGAGAGTTTTCATAAGTAATAATAGCTCCCATGAAATCACTGGTTGACATATGGAAGGAATGTATCCCAATATCTAAACTCCTCCATGGGAACTCACTTTATGGGCCATAGAAGTTCACAAGGATACATGAGGAAAATCAAATACATGAGATCCACACCCTGGGTTTATTCTCTAACTTGAGTCTAGTGTCTACTTTTTCTCTCCAAAAAATTGTGTCACAGATATAAAAGTGAAAAGATCACTGATTTAGATCCATATTTTTATCATCCAATCTTTCCTCTGTGCTCATGTAAAATCGTTATATTTTTAATCTGGTATTACAATCCTTACAGGGCCCTCTTACCTGGTTTACTTTTCTTAAATTTAAATGCCAAGTCAAGAAGAGCCAATGTAAGAAATTCTGAACACCAGGCACCTGGAAAATTTTGTTTCTTGAATTTGGCCAATTAAAGCACACACCCTTTCAGACTGTGTAGGAAAGCAACAGGCTTAACACCCTAGTGAGCAAACACTGAATTTGCTGTCACATTTGAGTTATGGTGTGTTTAAACTACAATGTAGTTGCTATGTGTAGTCTCACTTTCCAAAGAAAAGGACACCTCAGTGTATCATAGGGGGACTAACTACTGAGTTTCAAAAAGAAGGTCCTTAGATTGTTGGTGTGGCAAGAAGGTGACATAAAAATGATATGATTGCTATAATCTGGTCATTCAAGGAGAAAGCGCCCTCCAGGTTCACTCTTCTGGAACATATCAGGAACATATTAGAGATATGAGAAGTGTGAACAAAGGCCTCCAACGGTTATCTCTAATGAATCAAGTATGTACTGCAGGTTTGGAGAACCATTCTCATCCTTTCCTGCCCTGGTTACAAATACAAGAATATGTGAAAATTACTTTTGAATCTTCCATGCACATAGAGAGTTGGAATTATACTTTGGAAGAAGAAAAGAATAAAGAGTATATAAATTGAGTTAAGTATTTTTAACATTTTATATCAGATTAAAGTCAAACTACTAAAATAATCAACATTGCTGCTATTATGCTTAAGGTTCTGAATGATGAATATCTGCAATTTATGATACATAAACACATTATTTGTGCTTCCAGTCCTCATTAGGGTACTTATAACTTCTAGTGCTTTGTGGGGGGTAATGATGTTATGTTGCTTTAAATTTAGAAATACTTTAAGGTAATGTTGCAAAGAAGCACATTGAGCATTGTCTGTCAAAGCATAGCTAGCAGACTGTTTAACAATTAGTTTGTCCCCAGTCTCCTGGCTTCTGGATTTCTAGGAGACCCTTTAATTTCACTTGCCTGGCTTCTTACTGTGCAGCCAGCAGACAGGAGCAACCATACTTTGGCAAATGAATGAATATAAGTTGTTTTATTTCTGCTTTCAGAGAAATTCCAATTAAAGATAGTTAAAAGCATAATGAAGATGATTAAATAAATAACTTTATGATACACTCAATAAATGTGTTTATATAAGTATATATATGTATTATTTTAAAATTCTAACATTTCACATTTATTCAATAATTCAATAAATTTTAGTAAATTCATGCAGTCATCACTACAAAAACCAAGAGTTCACACAAACTTTTTTTTTCTCTAGGTTGTTTCTTCTTTTATTTTGTATTTTTTAAATTTTTATTGTATATGTTTGCATTACTCAATAATTATATTTCCTGTAAGGAATTGCTACATGTATGCAAAACATTTCAATTCTTTTCCCCCTCTTCCCTCCTGTCCCCTTTTATTTTCCACCTTGATGTTCATCTACTTATTTTAAAAGTCCTTATGAAGTTAAATATCATATACCCAGATCAAAAACCAGACTAATAAGCCAAAGAACATAAAAAGCATGTAAGAAAATTATACTAAATAAATGTACACTTTTAGGTACATTGTCTATGCTGAATTACTATAGTTTTCTCTCTTTGTGTCTCTCATCTATACATAAATGAGAGACAAACATATTTTTTTTCATATAAGAGAAACCATGTGATATTTAAGTTTGTGAGTCTGAGTTACTTCCCTTAGTATTATAGTCTCAAGATACATCCATTTTCCTACAAGTGATTCAAGTTTATCCTTTTTTATGTCTGAGTAATACTTCTTTGTATATAAATGCCACATTTCCTTTATCCATTTATCTGTTGATGTACATTCAGTGGTATGTTAGTACTATATTCGAGCCATCATTCTAGTCACAAACCAAACTGAATTAGAATCTAATCAAATTTTCCCATAAGATCAGCACTGAACCTAATTATTGAATTTGATTCAGACCTTCTCCAACTTGGTTTGTGATCAGAATTGTGGAAAGAATCAAATCTGTGATTCAAGATACCACTGCATAGGCTATTTCCAACATTTGGAAACTATGAATTACACTGCTATAAGCATGGATATGCGTACATCAAAATGGCATGATGTCTTAACTGTTTTGGGAATAGCTTGGTCAAATGATTCCATGATCTGCACCAAAAGACTCCTGGAACTAATATCCAAATTTAGCAGCATAGTAAGATCCAAAGTCAACACTCAAAGATCAATAGACTTCCTGTACACCAATAACAAACTCATTGAAAGAGAAATTAAGGAAACAATACCTTTCATGGTACCATCAAGAAAAATGAAATACTTAGGAATTAACATAAGTAAGACAGATCTAAGAAAGTGAAAGACCTATAAAATGAAAACTCTAGTAATCTGAAAAAGAAAATTGAAGACATCACAAAGTGGAAATGCATCCCCTGTTTCTGGATAGGCAGAACCAATACAGCTAAAATGGCCAAACTTTCCAAACCATTATACAGATTTCATGCAATCCAAATAAAAATACTAATAATGTTCATTACAGAACTGGAGAAAGCAATTTGAAAATTTATAGTGAACTAGAAGAGACGTTGAATATCTAAGCTGTTCTGGGCAACAAGGGCAAATCAAGAGGCATCACAATACCAAATTTTAAGTTACACTACAAAGCTACAGTCATAAAAGCAGCATGGTACTGCCAAACACCAAACAAACCTGTGGATCAGGGGAGCACAACAGAAGATACAGAAAGAACTCCAGACACATTCATCTATTTATCTATGATAAAAGTCCTAATTCCTTTGCCAGAAGAAAGACAGTCACTTTAACAAATGTTTCTGGGAAAGTTGGCTATCCATACATCAAAGATTAAACCTAGATATGTACCTCTTATCATGCACTAAGCTAAAATCAGAATGGATAAAAGATCTAAACATAACAGAAACTTTTAATATGCCAGAGCACAAAATAGTTCATAAACTCTTGAAGATACAAGTATAGGGAGAGACTTTCTGAACAAAACCCTGGGAGTGCAAGCAATAATACCAAGACTCAACAAATGTGATTACATCAAGTTAAAAAGCTTCTGCACAGTAAAGGAAACCATCAAAAGAGTGGAGAGACAACCTACAGAATGGAAAATAATTTGTCACTAATCCTCAAACACAGCACTAATATCTAGAATTTAAGAATAATTCAAAAAATTAGATAGTCCACGAATTTAAATATCTAATAAAAATGGGTATCTGAAATGAATAGACACTTCTTAAACAATGAAATAGAAACAGACACTAACTGCATGAAAAAAAATGTTCATCATTGCTGGGCATTTGATAAATGTGAATTAAAACAACGCTGAGATTCCATCTCACTCCAGAAAGAGTGACTATTATCAAAAAATAAACCCATAACAAATGCTGGTGAGGCTTGGGGGGAGGGGGAAGGAACCTATCTCCATTGTTGGGAGGTCGTAAACTGATATCACATTTACTTTTTGTAATGAAAATCAAAGTACATCATAGTAAACCCAAGTGCAGGGCAGGAATTGCTGCAGCCTCTGTGTAGAGAGGTCTGCTGCAGAAAATGCCTGCTCTGGAGGCTTTTTCAGGAGGCCCTGCCAGGACTGGCTACTCCAGCAGGGTCAGTCCTCAGGCCTGCAAACAGAGATAGTCCTGGGGGTCTGGGGCAGAGATGATGAGGAAGACACATGGCTTGGATGTTTTATTTACTCTCTTGTATTCTCCTGAGAGTAAAGTTTTCTGGAATACTACATTCATGGCTGGTGTCAGATCATGTGAAAGAACTGATCGCTTTTTCATCATAGGCCATGAGCTGTGTGTGGCCTTAAGTGGGGAGTATCCTTGTTGGAGTTCCTCTCAACATCATGGGGCAGGTGCCTTTAGAACAGCAATGGGATTTTTGGATTCTTTATAATGATGCAAATAAGAAGAATGAGAAGATCAAAGTGGATGTAATAAAAAAATACCTCAGAGGTTTGGTAATACTTACAATCTGAAAATAGCAACCACAATAAAAAGGTACATGTGAGAAACCAAGAAGGGGATTAACAGAAAGCATTTGGAAGCTGCCATATTATTCCTGTTCTTATGGCCTACTTTACATTAAGGAGGTCTCAGTGATCTTCGGAGATAAGTTTGGAGTCCACGATGGCCAGCTACAGCCTCCTGGTGGTCTGTGGCTGCGTTGCTTCTGGAGTGCGTCTAGAGGACAGACACTGATTGTCAGATGGGTCAAAAGGCAGACAGCACTCACAACTCCGTATTTGAAAAATGGCTGCAGGTGACTATATCAAGCCCTTCCTGTACCTCATCACAGTCTAGGGAGTTTATATTTGCAATGCCATGGAAAAGTCGTCGGAATTCTAGCGACTTAATTCCAATCTACCATTTCCAGTGCAACCATGATGAGAGTAAAGACACTAAGGCATATCTATTGTTGTGGGCAGCTAAGGGGGTCCTAAGTTCAGTGAGGGTGGTGTTTAACTGGAATGAAGGCCACGATCCAGGGCCAAACCCAGGTTTTATTCATTCATGGAGAAGGGAGTGGCTCAAGGACGAGTGACTGTGAGAATGGTGGGAAGTACGTGAGTGCTGTGCCCTGGGCTAGGTAGGAGGCTTGAAATCAACTCTGTCGTATGCAGAGAAGGATATGCAGAAGGAGTAATCTGCATAACATAATTTGAGGGAGTATCTAATGTTTTGGGGCCAGTGCTTCAGCTCTGATGTGTAATCTTTTATGTCCTGGGAAGCCATCGCCTTTTATCTCGAGGCTCGACCCAAGCCCACAGTGTGGAACATGGTTGTCCCTCCCACCTGGCTCACACGAGTTTTGGCGGAGCTGTGGGGGCAGAGTAACACCGACCTGTTGCTTTTTTTCAAAGACTACACAACAGCACATTGGCCAGACTGTTTTGCATTGCCTGAAGCTAATTGAAGTGATCAGGAAAAGTCTTAGCTAGCTCTGCACATAATAATACATAGAAATAGGGCCAGGTTTAGCCAAAATGGAGGTAATTCTTCTTCTTTCAAGGATAGCCATCTAGGTGGTCCTCCACAGGTGACAAACTATAAATATCCTGGTACTTAAATCCCAACCATTAGGATGCTAAAATTCAGGGAGATATTTATTTTGGTCTGGCACCATCTGTGTTCAGGGTTACCTGGAAGCATGTGTAAGAGGGAAAGCCATACCATGCATCATCTCACAAGAAGGAGTACATAAAACACACCCCACCATTCCTTATCCTTCAGAGGGTGTTTGTTGTTGTTGTTGTTATTACCACTCAAAACCTTTGTCAATTCTTAACTAAGGTTAAATCCCTACCTTCAGAGGTACACCAGTATTTCTGGAATGAAGCAAATGGCTTCTTCAAACAGACAGAGACTTTTAAATTTCTAGTAGTAACAGTTTACTTGGATTTGTGCCTTATTTCCTGCCAGATATTTGCTTGTTGCTGGGAGTTTTGACCACCTGCCCTGCTTTGCAATTAGTGTCCATATGGCTCCTGCTTTTCTAATTTGGGACTCAGCACTTCTTGAGCCCTGTGCTATGGGTTTCTCTCCAAGTCACAACCCCTGGCTCTGATCTAACTATGGGCACCTGTGTGATCCTGCAAGCCCTGCTCCAGGTCTGTGGGCCCACTCAGCTGATATCCTGGACATATACAAGCACACTGTACACACACATGCTCTCACACACTCATGCACACATACACACGTGTGCACACACATGTACTACCAAGTCATGCCTTGACTACTAGTCTCCTGGCTTCTGGTTTTTAGAAGACCTTGCTTTTATTATGTAGTCATTTTAACAGACCAGAAAGTATCAGTCCCACCTCTTCTCTTCTGTCAAAGAAATTGTGTACAGGATGAGATTCTGCTCCTCTGCCCCTACAGACTTCCTATAAGATGAGAAGATTAACACTCTCTCCTATATACAGTGTCAAGAGATCCAAAATGTCCTTCTGGCATTTTGCACAAAGTCACAAATGTTTATTTTTGCTATTTAAGTTTTCCAGGCACTGTCTCTGTTGCACATGATTACTTATCACTCTTAGTATCAAAATGCTAATATCCCATCATGGCCGAGGGAGAAAGATGCTCTTTGGACAGTGGCCCAACAAATAAGGATACCATTGTTCTCATATGACTTATTTCTTTCAATCGGTATTCTTGGACTTCTAAATTAAAAAAAAAAAAAAAACATGATGTGGAGATAGATTTGGTCTCCATAGTGACCAGCAACAGCCTCCTGGTGGTCTGTTGCTGCGTTTCTTCCATAGCACCTCTGTAGAAGACAGATGCTAATTGTTAGGCCACCTGCCTCATCCACCACAACCCGGATCTATCACACATTTCCTCTAATCTCACTCCACAAGGAAATGTACCGCTGTATTTGCATTATCTAATGGCATCAAAGAGATTCAGACATCAGAATTTTCTCTGCTTTTTTAATATACCGAAGGAGAAGAGAGAAACAAATTACACAGATCTTTATTGCAGTTAACTACTACAGCACTCACGTTTACTAAAAAAACCTGTGTCCTCAGTACTGATACGCTGAAGACTGGCGGGAACAGGAACCCACAGAAGGCGGCTCAGCCTTTACACAGGGCCCACGCGACACGTGGTTAGCGCAGCTCAGCGCATCATTCGTTCGTGCTCCTCCCTGAGGGAGCGTGCTCTGGAGATTCCTGCGTCAGGCCCCACCTGTGTCCCCACGCCGAGCAAAGCTCAGTTGCAACTCAGGTTTGTCTGAGCTCAGGGTGATCTTGGTTATTGGTTCCTGCGAGCTGTTTTAGGGCTGGACTTTCAGAAGCATTGTCTCCATAAAAAGTCAATCTTAGCCCTGCTTGCCTTTATACGTATTATAGCTTCCCAAACAGAAAATCAGCTGCCTGAGGCGGCGTGCTCCCCAGCTCTGACAGTTAAGGGCTCGCTTTTCCGAACGCTAACGTGCAGGGGGATCCTGGAATCAGAAAGAGCCATGTTTGACAGCTTCTAAGCTAACTCTCACTCTATAAAATCTAAGAGTTAAAATTGACAAAGTTGTAGTTTCCTATGCACAATAATATTGCTGTGAGTACTCCTGTCTCTCACAGGAGAAAACTGGGGCTTAGAAGTATTCAATGACTTAATACAAAATTATGAAGATGCAAGTAGTGAAATCAGGGTCAATTTTAGCTCAATGCTCAATGCTCTGGTCTTCAAGAAATAGGTTGTGAATTCAAAGCTACAATGCCCATAAAATAAATCCTGAACAGATGAAGGTAAGCAGAGCTGGCCCCGCGCTGAAAGATAGACAAGCTGGAGTGACATTAGCTTCCACGGTTACTTGAAACTCTGTGATCCACACTTCCTCAGAGATCACAGGCTCATGTTCCATCCAGCGCCATCCTACCGTCTCAGAAGCAGACACAGCTGAGGTCATCCCCTAAGCCTAAGGCACTGGTCCCTGAGAGAGCTTGACTTCAATCGCTTCATGCAGAAATTCCCCTCAGCTTGGCTGGCAGCTGACAAAGGGAGGAAAAGGACCTTCTGTTCTACTCCAGGTAATTGAAGTGTGCACAGCACAAACTGAAAAATGAGGCAATTATAGGATTACAGACACCCAACTATGGATGCTTTTGGGGAGTGGGCTGCTGGAGTCAAGCTGTGCGGACTCAGAAGACGCACACAGTGTTCCTGCCAAAATCCACACAGCACAGCTGAGTGTCAAGGGATGGAGTCCTGAGCATCTTCTCACTTCTCCCTTGCTGTTCTTTCTCCTGCTCCTCCTGTTCCTTTATCTTTTCAAAATATTTCCTTAAACATTCTAAAAAGGGGCTCAGGTCCTCCTGAAGGGAACTCAGTAAAGACAGAGCTGTCTTGGATATGACTCCATATGTACTGACACACACAAAAGCTTTCATTTAGGGGAATCTACTTGGGAGAAAAGAAAATCATACCAACTAAGATGTTCTGAGTGCCTTATTTGTGGGGGTCTCCACTACACGTTTCACTGGCATCCCTGCATGTGTTCTTCATGACAGCCCTCTGAGGTAGGTCTGATTGCTGCCCACACTTTACAGTGAAAAGCCAAGCACACGGAGCTTGTATCTTCCTCCACGTTTGCGTAGTATAAACCAGTGCTTTAATTTAAACTCAGACAATCTACTCAGAGTGCAACCATATCAAACTGAAGGTAATATGGTTGCTTGCTACACAAGTCATTAATGTTCAATATCACAGTCATCTGATTTTCCTAAAATCACTCTGGCTAATATGAAGTAAAATTAGAGTCAAAACCTGATTTCCTGAATCCGGTTCAGTGCTCCTTCTGTAGCATAAAAAGATGTCCCAGTCACAAAGTCCCTGGTACTTGAAAGTGCTGCTTGCCACATACAGGTCTGAGATGGACTGAGAATCGTAGATTTGTCCTGTTGGCAATCATGAGAACCTGTACATGATGATACTGTCTGAAGATACTCTTTTCAACTAAAAAAAAAAAAATGCATGAAGAGTCAAGAGAGCAGCTGTGTTCCTAGGATGAGCCAGGAATTCTCTATGACCGTTACTTTCATATTTTATGACATCCTCACAAATGCTGAGGAGGTGGCAGTATTCCTGTTCTACAAATGGAAAAGAAGAGTTCATGTAAGTCAAGTTACTATTTTTGTGTCACAGACTTGGCAACAATGGGCAACAGCGGGAGCCAGGTCTCCCAAACCCTGGTTCATATGGTCCTGCTCGAGGGAGGACCCATCAGGATCACTGGATGCAATTAGAAATCAGAAAGTAGAGTCTATTCCTAGGAAACAGGGTCTGAAAGAAGATTACAGGGATTCTCATAATCCGTTTCTGTATATTATATAACAAATAGTCCTCACCCTCACCCCTTATTACCAAAGAGAGAGTTCTAGAATCAAGACAAGGGCTCAAGCTTTTCTTATATGCATCTTAACCACCTTGACCTTAACAGAATGCTTTTGCAGTTTCTACAAATGCCTTACCCTTTAATAATTAATTACAACAGACCTCATAAACTGAAGAAGCCTGACTCTGCACTAATGAGCTGCTTTACGGCCTTTCATATAATTTTACTGATTTCCACAAACTCATTTTATAATAGCAATGTTCTCCATAAGAAAGCAAAATGAGCCCTGAGGTATTTTCTCTGCTCTGGTTTCTGTAGTTTGTCTGTGGATGGATGGAGATGGCTGTCCCACAAATGCCCAATCAGGTCACATCGGTAAGCCCATCATTGCCAAAAAGGGAACGACATTGTTTTCAACTCAAAATAAGTCTCTTTAAAAAAAGAAAAGATATAATCAAGGGGAAACTACACAGGCCAAACCAGTATGGTAGAAATGAACTCAGCCTGTCCTGACATATTTCAGTGGGTAGTAAGTTTCTTGGAAAATGCTCTGTCTCAAACCATCCAGTAGTCAATTGTAACCTCTAGCCAGAGCAAAACAGAGCTGTGCTTCAGACAAAGCATGTAAGGGCTGTAAACAGCTCCTGGTTTTTCGAGAGGGACTCAAAATATAAATGCATCTTTTTTTTTTTCCAGATAAGGCCTTTCCATGAAGTTCAGGCTGGCTTTAACTCACTCACTGTGTAGGCCACCCTGGTCCTGAACTCACAGAACTCCTCTGCAATATCTATGCCTATTTGCATTGCTTGTATTTTAGTATTTTATATATATATATATATATATATACACACACACATATATAATGACACTGATGTTTTTAGTTGACATTGTTACTGCTAATAATAGAAGTCTCTCTGTAATTCAATGAGCAATCTGTAGTTTTGACATAATTGGTTAAATTCAATCTTTGAAAGGTTCTCCATCAACCACAGTGTTCACTGTCGATTAACAGTTGTGGACCAGAGCCGCCTGTCAAAGCATTCAGGCACCTTTTCAAACCTTCTCACTTGTCCCCCATCATTGGTTTTCTTATCAAGACCCATCCCCAATTTTAACATTTTCCGCACAGTCCTGTCATGGAAGATGACTATAAAAAAGTAAGATGCCAAAGGAAAAGAAGCAATTAAAGAGCAGTCACCCATTTTGTCACTTATTTAATCAAACTTGAATAAGTGAATCCTTCACTTGACAAGGGCTCAAGTGACAATGGAGAACAGACTGAGAGTTGATAAACTAAAGTAGAAGCCTTTAAAATGGCTCCTACAAGCCTGCTTAACTAACAAAAAACAATTCCACAGTGGGAAATAAATGTTTACAACAGTCATCTGTGGAACAGAAACACATCTGTGGTGCTTAAGTAGGACAGAAGGGATTTTCAGTAGCCCCAGTTTACTTTCTCATATTGAGCAACTGAATAGAAGTGGTCCAACTTGCTTAGGGTCAGAGCCATAGAGACTGGCCTAAGAAATATAATTAAACTTAATTAATGCAAGGATTCTTACTCTTCTACTCTTCAAAGAAACAGCAAGTTATCTCACCAACCAGATGGTGAGCTCAAGGGAAAGTATGCTAACATATATCCCTTTATATCTCCATCAATACATGCCGAGATCAAATCTGAATTGAAAATAATCATTGAGTCTTAAAAAAAGAGCCAAGGTAGATTGCCATGGAAACTAGGAAGAAAGAAAGCTGAATTGCAAATCACTGTCCACACACTTCTGGCAGCTCCAGGCTCAAAAACTACCAGCTCTTTCCATCAGCCCTGCCTCCACCACCTTTATTTAATTTAGATTTCTTGGCTACCAGGTAAGAAAGATGTGAAGGTTTTTTTCACATTTCGATAGACAAAATTTAGTTTTCTGAAAAGGAAGTGAGTCATAGACACTTCTATGTTAGAAAACACTGAAAACTAAAACAGTATATTTAAAAGTGAAATTTTCCCATTTCATTTTCCAGACAATGTTGCTAGATGGGCATAGAAATATCACAAAAGACCAAAGAAATAAGAAAATAAATACATCACATAAATATTAACTTAAAGGTACACACAGAATAAATTTACTGATGAAATTAAAATAGCACCTCAAAGTACATTATTGTATCCTATAATCATCTCATAGACCATAGCATTAGTTGTATCACATCTGAAAACATTAAGATTCATGATTTATAAATGTCATTGGCTCTAAATTCTGACTTTCTCACCTCTCAGTAAGAATCCAACCAAATAGACTTATTTAGATACGGTGGCTGCCCTTTTCTGATTGAACAGTCTTGGAACTAAAGAAATTAGCTCTCTATTCCAAGGCTTCGAAGACTAGCAAAAATGATACAGGAGCTCAAAATGTGCATACGTGAAGCTCAACCACCATATGACGGTGGGTAGATGAAGATAACCAGAGATAAAATCCTGAATATGAACATGATTCCTTTTGGGACAGAGTGGGGCTTTTTACTTTCCTCGCAGGGAGAGATCAGTGTATCAGGCTTCAGAGTGACTCAGAACAGGCTTGAGTTTAGCCTATGGTTGGCTGTCAGATGAAGGTATTCAAGAGGGGAGAATAAATTCACTCTACAATGTAGTAGCCATTGACTATAGGTAGCTAGTAAGGTCCACATTCGAAATAATTAAATCTAAGCAAAACTGAAAAATTTTATTGTATATGATTTCAGCAGTCTGAGTGGACTAAAATGAACTCTTGGTCAAGTCAATGAATCAACTAGCTGAATTAAATCTTGGTTCTTTTTTACATGTAATAGGAAATATAATGCCCACTCCACAAGATGGCAGATAAATTACAAAGATCACTCACATAGAGCACCTAAAGATTAAAGTTAAAGCAGGTTCAAGATGGTCACTCAGTCAAATGGGAGAAATGAGTTATCTCAGCTCAACTCAAGGAAGGTACTTCATGGAAAATAATCAGACTTTCATGCCATAGAGACAACACAAAAATATAGCCATATTAATAGGAATCAATGGAAAGATTGGAGATTGCACTTCCTGCAATTGCTCCTTACAAATGCAAGTTCAGGGAGAAATATTTAAGTTAACTCCAGCAGAAAAAAAATGTGAAAAAGGTACACCAAGGCACACAAATGCTTACTACCTACATGATAAGGACTTTCCATAGCTTAATGAGCTACTGATGATGTGACAATTTGGAACACCTACAAAGTAAGGATACACCAAATATGTTCACATATATATAATATGCATTAAATACTGAAAAAGTGATCTGTACATGTATGTGTTGGAGGAGAGTTAGGAGAAGTTTTGGGAAACAGTATTAGGGAATTGGTATTTTCATAGAACAGTGAAATATGTTAGCATCCTTAAATAATTAACAATCAGAATGTCTCTATTTACACTATTCTTATACAGTTTTTGCATGTCACTCTCAAAGCTGTTAACCCAGCAAACCCCACATAGAAGCAAGCAGGGATACACCAAGAAGTTAGAAGCTATTTGAGTTAGTTCTTAATTGCTGTTACTGATTAGCCAAAGATAGACTCTTCTCAAGGGATATATAGATGAAACAGGTTTAAACATGAGGGATATTTTACAATTTAAACATTGTTATTTATAAATTCTTTGATTCTTAGTCTGATGATAACTACATGCTTATGGTGAAATCCTTCCTTTTAAGTCAGAAACTAAATTATTTGAAATGAAAGAAAGACATTCAATCAGTTTCATAAGATGCAAATTCAAATTAAAGGATTATTAACAGTGGCTACGCATATAAACTACAACTGACAATGTAGGATATTTTTGCAAAATCTTAAGTACCTGAAAGGAACAAAACTTTGCTTCATTTATTTGATTACTACAGTGTTAAGAACGACTATAAATTATACTCCATATAATGAAAAGCAGAGGAAATCTCACGGTTACAGTCATGACATAAATGTCAATGCTGCGTAAATACCGTGTCATGATTTGCCTTAATATGTGTGTGTGTATGTGTGTCTGTGTGTGTAGCAGGAAAATTTATAATGCATAGTTTATTGCAGTATTATTTAATCTTCACGACTTTTACTACTGAATACTAAGAACCAAATATAACTTGATAATGTATGCCTTCCTTACTTAGAAGATTGCTGAAAATTAAGTTTCACCTACAAATAAACACTGTGAATGCTACGATGTTGACTAACCATTGCCCATGTTGATCAGATTCTCAATTCCTTGACAGAGTTTCAACTTTCATTCTATTAATTTGTAGCAATGTATGGCTCCCCTGGTCTTTTGCCTGCCGTATGATAGTCTGGTGACCTTCCACGTGTCTGTACAATTGCCACTGTTTCCTTACTCTTTGGCAAAGTTAACTTTTCAAGTTTAGCAAAAACCAGGAAACTAGAAAATTTCTAAACATATTCTAGGCATGAAACAATTTCAGGAAACCCTAAAACATACCCAGGAAGAAAGAGCCCAAATCACCAAACGCAACTTCAAATCTGAACGTGCAAAACTCAGGTTCTGATGGAGTAAGTCTTTGCCACTTCAGGTGTAGTGTGGGCAATGGGTGCAGGAGGGTGGGCTGACCATGCCACTAGACTGTGCTCACTGGGCACCAGACACACTACTGTGACCCTCCCCTGGGCCTGCAAGACCCCACCTCCACCTGCTCCTTGCCGCCTCCAGCCATGTGCCCCAGTTTGTGCCAAAGAAGTCCACCGAGTATCCTTTCTGCTCCTAGGAAGTTGCTTTTCCTGGAATGAAGAGGGATTCTAGTCTGCCATCTTTATATCAGAGATTAGACACCTTGACCTGACTTTCAACTCATGCTGGCCAATGGGAAAATTGGAACCATTACCTGAACACATGATATTAACATGCCCAAAAGATTATCTAAGGCAAAGATTATTATTGACTGTTTATGATCTCTGTGGTTAATAACTAATTAGTGGGGAAATCAAGTTCAGAACTAGCTATAATTAAATATTTTAAATTACTTGCTACATACAAGATGTGATAAAATATGGTATATGTTTACATTTTTAAAATTCTTAACAGAGCCAGGCGTGGTGGCGCATGACTTTAATCCCAGCACTCGGGAGGCTGAGGTAGGAGGAGCGTTGAGAGTTCGAGGCCAGCTTGGGCTACAACGCGAGTGCAAGACCGACCTGAGCTACATAGTGCGACCCTGCCTCAAAAAACTAGGGCTGGGAGTTCGGCTCAGTGGCTTAAGTGCCTGCCCTGGCAGGTGCAAGGTTATGAGTTCAATTCCTGGTGCCACCAAAAAAA
>RJWM01016468.1:0-45671 GCA_004363535.1 Dasyprocta punctata
AGGGACTCCACACCAGAACTGATTTTAAACTGCTTTTACCATCCATAGTAAGGCAATCTTGGAGTTTTGCTATTGACTTTATAAAAATCTTTTTCATTTCTCTTTAATGTTAACTTCAGCTTTTTTAATCAATAAACTTTTTATTATTAAAGCACTTTGAAGTTTACAAATAAATGAGTGGACATACAGAAAGTTCCATACCAGAGATTCTTCTACTACTAATTCCTGGCATTATATTAGTGTTGTACACCTGTTGCAATTGATGAACTATAATCAATAATCTACTTTTAAGTAAAGTTCATAGTTTACATTGTAATTCATTCTTTCATGTTGCATGTTCCATAGGGTTTTGACAAATTTATAAAACCTTGAAATTGTCTTTTTTGCTCACATTTGAACCTCAGGTAACTACTGATCCTTTATTGACTCTACATAGTTTTGCCATTTTCAAAATGGCAGATAGTGGTAACCAGTGTGTACACTCTCAGATTAGTTTCTCTACTTACCAGCATTCATATAAGGTTTCTGTATGTCTTTTCACGGTTAGCACCTTACTTATTTCTTAGTATCCAATAACATTCCTTTGGAAATGTGAACCACAATTTCTTTATCCACTCACACATTGAGAAAAATCCTGGTTGTTTCCCTGTTTGGGCAATTACAAATAAAGTTTCTCTACAATTCTTTGCAGAATTTTTTTGAATACTTATAGGATTTTTATCAATAACTTTGGACTTGATTTTTTTTGATACCGGGAATCAAATTCATGACCTTGTGCTTGACAGTCAGCTGTATCCCTGGCTCTTGCTTTTTTCGTTTATCAAGATATCGATTTAAGATAAGCAATGATTACTATTGCATGGTATTTAATGTATAATTACATTTCGTATTAATTCTCATTCAACTGTCATGAAAAAGGTTAATTTGGAGGATTTTAGAATCCCTTTATGTGACTTGGCAATTATTGTGCTCTTTTTTTTCCTAACATTTTTGTAATGGAACGCAATTGCTCTACACTGCTGTTATTCCAGAACAAAATGCATTCTTATGCTTGTATGAGAGAGGAGAATTCTGGAGGAGATGGTTTGTGTGTGACCTAACCTGATATGAACTACATTGCCTCTATGTGGTCTTTAATGCTATTGTTACTTCAGTTGGTAGATCTTTACAAAAACGAGCTATCACTATAAGATCAAGTGTACTTTCAGGTATCTTATTTAACAGATAAAATGCATGGATTGAAGCTGTAGTATTTTTTATTCAAACATAGTAGTTAAAGTAGTGCATCAAGAAAATTAAGTCAGTTTCAGGCAACTGTTCAAGTACTAGAATATTCAAGTCTTAAAATTATTTCTAATAGAGAGTTTAAAAGATGAGATAATATCCATTTTTCATATTAAGATAATTGTATACTATATTTGTGGCTTTTGCAAACATAGCTGTAATTACCCTCGCATTGTGCTGCTTACTGTCTTCTTTTCCCACTTATTAAAGCTATTTATTTACAACAAATGCTTGGTATGCAAACATTAATCTGCTGTTAACAAAAGTGAAGCCCAACTTTGTAATTAGCTACAGCTGTACATGCTGCTTCCTTTATTCAAAAGTCTTCTATCATTGTGAAGCTGGTTAGCTCATTTTATTCTTTGTGGGAACCAATCTTGAATACTAGATAAAGGCCTCATTCTCCATATGCTGTATTTAAATCAACTATTACATGTTCTAATTAGAATGAGAGTGCAGTTTATAGCAATAGCTGCTTTGAAGGCTGCAGAGAGCCATGAAACTCGCAGGGATAGCATGGTACATTTTGCATTAAATAAATATGAATATTATATAACAATCATTCAATCACAAAGTACTGTGTCTAAATTATATATCATTAAATATCAGTTACCATAATCAAGCACATCTCTTACATCACAAAATCAGAATAAGATCTCATGTTTTCCAGTATCGTTTAATCCTATTTACTTGGTAGCCCCATGACAAAATACAGTATAAAATAGTTTTCACCCAATGACTATGAAAAAGTTGTTTAATCTGTCTAGCTTTCAGTTTCTGAATTGGCAAATTAAAGATCATAACAGTGAATACTCCAGCATGCTCTAGGAAGGATTAAATGAGCTAACCCTCATCATACTCTTAGAATAGTGCCCAATAGAGAAAAAGTGATACATTAGATTTAGCTAGAAGATTTGTATGTTTTAGTAGATAAAAATTACATAAAACTTCCCCTATTCATTTTTGATGATTTATAGAAAAAGGATAAAAAAATAATGATATCTCTGTGAAGTATGATGGGTAATAAAGGGGAAATGGTGGTCAAAGGAGCAAGATTTTTTCTTTAAAATCTGTGTCTATAGATGAATAAATTCTTCTGAGATGTCATGTTACTACTACTGCTTATGATTTTAGTTCATAACACCACATTAAAATAGACGTATTTTTGATTACCCTATAGCTTACTTCAAAGTTACTGAAAGTGATTACAGAATAACTGGTACTCTTCCTTCCCAATTACCACTATAAATATGCTCAGAAATGAAAGCTACACAACCTGGTGAAGTTGGACTGGCCCAATAGCACTTGCAATTCTCCTGAGATAACACCATTTGGTGTTCACAGAATGAAATCTCCAAGAGAGGAGCCAATGTTGAAGAGCATGGGAAAATGATGCATTAAAAATTACTTCAAATGATCAACATGGAAAGATCAATTGTTAGAACATCAGTGAAATTTGTTTAGAATAAATGATATATTACAGAAATTAGGTTTATGTTAAGAATACTGCTCTTAATTTAAGTATTTCATGGATATATAAATCTCTATAAATTCTTGCAAGTTTCAGATAGACTCCCAGAGGCTAACGCTTCATTTAAGGCCAATAAGTTGAGAGTTGAGAATATAAAATTGTTTTCACCCAATGACTATGAAACAGTTGCTTAATCTGTCTAGTCTTCAGTTTCTGAATTGGCTAATTAAAGATAATAACAGTGAATACTTCATCATGCTCTAGGAAGGATTAAATGCTTAAAATCAAGTTTTCAAGACTGAAAAAAATTACAAAACAATATAGTCTTAGTAACTATTACAACACAAATTGAATATTTATTTATGAAAAGAAACTGTTGCAAGAAAACACAAACAGAACTGAATAGGTATCATTTGATGCCTTGCATTTGTTAGTTTCATGAAAGATGACTGTGTGGGTGTTTGTGAATTAAGCACTAAGGAAGAAAACCAGAGACAGACATGACTACAGAGAAGTTGGTTTTTCATTCCTGCCTGGAATAATTATTTTTCCACCGTACGAAAGTCCATGTGAAAGTGAAACTTATGTGGTACTGACCTGTATTTTGAGTCAGAAAGCCCAAATTCAAAGCAGTAACATGAATAATAAATGTTAAACGAATCTACTAGGCATTCATAATTAAGACTTTTTGGCAGGAAGCAATGTTTTAATATCTATATGGAAAAGATTTCTTTAAAAAAAACTGTCTCTAGCTTTTGCAGTCTTCTTAAAAATTTTTCATTCAGATCAGCAGTTGGTATTTAGAGTTCAATTTGACATCATATGACACAAAGGTCACTATCATTACTGAAAGCATTAACAGAGGAGATGTGCATGGCCATCTTGTAATTATCTCACAGTCTCACTTTCAAGCTTCTGAGAATAACTTGATGTCTTTTATAGTCATATCAGAACTAAATCATTGCTTTGAATTGGAAGTGATCAACACTTGAGGCACAAAAAGAAAAAAAGAATGTCTACCACTCTTGTAATTCTACAGGAATCTAGACTTTTCTTTTTTACAAAATACTGTTGCTCAATAGGATGTGGTGGTGCATACCTGTAATCCTAGCAATCAGAAAGGCTGAGGTAGGTAGCTTAATCCTGCAATATCTTAGAAGAAAAGAAAAGAAAAAAAATTACCTGCATACCGATTACCTGTATATTATCTGTACGCCAGTGGAAAAATTGACAGATCTTTGGAGCAAAGTAGAACTTCCATTGCTTACCATCGCCTGCTGTTTTCAGAAATCTATGTCTCTGGCTATATTGCTTCTTTGTTGTACTTTAATAATCACATTGAATGTCCTGCTTGCATCATGCTGAGTTTGTTTTCTGTGTTATTAGTCTTGCATCAGTCAGCTGCTTTGGAAAACTCTGACCAGTTGGACGTAATCTATACAGGCTACTGTTCCTTTCTGTTTTTCCACCTTATATATGCTCAAGGGTCAATTTATTTTTTGTGCCCCTTTCCTACTGAGTTAAGGCAAACATGATCACATGTAGTATAGGAGTGCTATAAATACAGAAACAATCTTGTGGCTTCATTACTATCATCCATAATTTTTATTGCATTCTTGATTCCAGAGTTGAAGACATTCTCCCAAATATCTCTCATAATAAATTAATTTTCTTCTCTATGTTGTTATTCATTTTCTATGAATATTTTCTTAATTTTTCATATACTCACTTATAGTTTTAAATTTTAAATAATAACTTGAATATGTCTCTGTTTGTATCATGTAATTATTCTTTGATGGTACAGTGGAACTATTTTTTAACAATACAGCCACAAATAATAAAAATTTAAAAAATAGTTAATAGCTCTAGTGATATGGCTATACTTATACTTGAAACTTTCTACTTGTTATAAACTTCAGACTTTTAAACAGATCTTGACTAAAATATTTATTTTTTACCTAAGAAACTAAAGTTTGTTCAGGGGCAAGACATTTACTATAAAAAGAGTATACTGCAGAGGTTTTTGTTTAGCTGAATTATAACTGGTATTGATGGTGGATAATGTCTTAAAAATAGCTTATCCTTGTAGCTGACATACCAGGCAGGATTTAGATGGTACACACCAAATCACAATGAAAACTAAGACAAGGGTATACCAAGGGGCAAAATAAAAGCCAAGGAATCAGAATAAATGCCAGGCATGACTATTAAAAAATCATCATAAGAAACCTTAGATGTAAGTCAAAAGTAAGAAATCACAAACCACACAGACAGGAAAATAGGAAGGCTTGTAGTACAACAAATGTTCTAAGCATGGCAAGCACCTGAGCACAGAATTTGTGACACTGGATGATTGTCTTCTGTTTTGATCTTTTAAAACAAGAAGAAGGAGGTTACTTTTGAGCAAGGATGGCACTTACAACTGCTGAAAAAAATTCATGGTCCAAAGCACAATTTCTGCCATAATACCTGAAAATCTGACTACTTTTGTGAATACACATTTAGAAGACACTCACTGTCTTGGGTATTACACAATATAACACAACTTGATCCTCTGTCTCTTTCTCCTTATTTGTGAATCTTAGCCCCTAGAATCCAACATAGGTTCCTGAACAATCTATCTTTCTGTATTTACCTGATGAAAACCAAATTCAGGGAAATAATAATAGAAATTTTGAGTCAACCTAAAAAATACACTCCCCCTCTTCAGGACCTTAATATGATGTAGTCTTAATATGGTTTACCTCCTCACAACAGCTATCTCAAAACAAGTCAGGGTCCATCACTCTAAATCTTAGCTTAAAACTAACCTACAGGTTCACAAGAAAATAGAAGCTAATAAGTACCTTCAATTTCAGAACTCTCCCCCAAAACAACAAACTGGATAACATTCTTATATTTATACTTTGATAGCTTCTAAGAAAAAATTATCTTTCTGTCCTACAAATTTAATACACCATTCAGATTTCAGATTTCATTTAGTTCTGATTTCTTATGAATTCCCAATTTGTCACTCTCTCCTACAGTGTTTTAAAATTAGCTTTACACTGGAATACTTGGAAAACTTAACAAATATTTATTGCTGGGTTTCATTTGACCAAATTCAGGAAGCTGATATGAAGCATAGCCTGACATTAAGATATTTAGAAGTTATTCAAGTGGAACTGATGAGCAGTCAAGGTTGAAAGCCATTGTTTTCTAGTTCACATTCCCAAAATGCAAAGCATTCAAACTTACTCTTATTTATGTAATTTAATGACGACTCACCATCCAGTTTTTGGCAAAATAAATAACAGTGATTCATAAATAAATAGATTTAGGATGGAAGAAATAGAGAGAAAGAACAGAGGAAAGAGGTTGGGTGAAGGGAGACAAGTAAATTAACATTTCCTTGCAGTAGAATTAAAACTAATAAATGAGAATGGAAATAAAAAACTAGAAACCACCATTTTGTAATCATGACAGTAATATTTAATAATTTAATTTAAGAAATTACTTTTAATGGAAGAAAAATCTAGTGGTGGAGTATAATATCAGGCATAGTATTTTTCATGAGCTAGCAAAGTTCCTCCCCACAAAACTTTTTAAATTTGAAATAGAAGTGGATAAAAGTGATTTTACATTTACAAAATCAAGTAATAAAAGTTAAAATAACCAGTAGGGGAAAAGTCAATATTGTGTATAATTCAATATGAGACAAGCACTCTATTACACCCATGTTATTTCAGTCAGAACAGCATTACATGGATCTAGTCATGAAGAAACAGTGGATGAACCAATGAGATAGCTATTCTACAAAATTACAAGTTTGGAATTTTTAGAAATACCAAATTTGGTAAAATTCATGGAAAGGCTAAAGAACTGTTTCATATTGAAGAAATCTGGCATTGTAAGACATCAGCACAGTAAGAGATCCTGGGTTAGATTACATTCAAGTGTGGGGAACGGATGAAAAAATAATACAAGACAGTGTCAGAAATTATAAAGTAATATGATTATGACACAAGTAGCTTGAGAAAGAATGAGTGGGACTGTAAGATATTATATGAGATAGATCATAGAAAGGCTTTTAAAAGTTTCATTTGAGCTGAGAAAATGTACAAGTCCAGTAGAATGAATTCTTGGCAAAGGTAATAACCAGTTCAAATGCCCAGAGTGTTAAATGAGCTTTGATGTCCTTGAAAATGAGAAAAGAGAGATGTGACTGAAGCAAAGTGATCAAAGAGTAATGTTGTGGAAGTGAGATCACATAAGAAGTTTGGATTCCATGCCATTACAAAAGAAACTTATTGAAGTGTCTTGATCAAAGCCAAAAGGTATTTCTCACTCATATTTTGGGTGAAACTAGTGAATTTTTTTTCCTCTTGCCCATTTATGAGATGTGTATATTACTTGGATTATTTTATTATTATTTCTCTTATCTGGATTGTTGGTGTTTTCAAATTATTCCAAGGCCCTTTGATTTTCTTGAAATACACATGGTTCTCTTTTAATATTCCTTTCCATGATTTTATGTAATACTTGTGCACACTGATGAATCTCCAAAATCTTTTCTGAGTTGCAGACCCATTATTCAGCATTTCACATCTGCATAGGCTCAGCTCACATCTTCAGACAAACTTTCCATCATACGTTCCTTGACTCGGTGGAAGACACTATCAGCCATTGAGAAACCTTGTAGACTGCCTTGGTTACTTTGGACACTTAAATCAAATTACATGTCCTCATTATAATAACTTTTATTCACTCTTTCCTCTTAGTTCACTATAATACTTTGGCAGTCCCTTCTTCTATGTCAAATAATACACTGCAAATACCTGTCCCTTTCCTGTTTCAGGTTTACACTGTGCCAAAAACAATCCATTGCATTTACTACTGTCAAAACGTACTTTCAAGCTGGGCGTGGTGGCGCATGCCTTTAATCCCAGCACTCGGGAGACTGAGGTAGGCGGAGCGTTGTGAGTTCGAGGCCGGCTTGGGCTACAACGCGAGCTCAAGGCCGGCCTGAGCTACATAGTGCGACCCTGCCTCAAAAAACCAGGGCCGGGAGTTTGGCTCAGTGGCTCAAGCACCTGTCTGGCAGGTGCGAGGTTGTGAGTTCAATCCCCGGTGCCGCAAAAGGAAAAAAAAAAAAAAATGTACTTTCAAAAAATACATTTGATCAGGATGGGTTCACACTTCATACACTTCTAATTGTAGAAATTGGTTTCAATGTGCTGTCATTGCCAAGATGACCAATATAGTAATAGTAATAACTTTGCTGTTATTATTGATGATACTTTAGCCAATAATTGCCAAAGAACAGACCTGACCTAAAAAGCTGTATATGCATTAACCCATTTCATTCTCATATTGACCATTAAAATGTTTGTTTTGTTATATTTCTACTTAATATAAAGTACAAATCATGCACAAGAAAGTTGCATAACTTGACCACATTCATGGGTAATACTGTGTACATTTTAGATATTGTGAGTCTCAGGACAACATCTTACTCTCACCTTCTATGCCTTTTTCATGAAGTTACTTTGGCAGTACTATCCTTCTCTCCCTTTAATACCTAGTTAGACCTTATTTGTCATTCAGTATTATCAAAATATGCTATGTCTACATCTAGAAAATCTTGCATTGTTGTTCAATGTCTATTAGTGTCTTAGCAGTCTGTGTCTCTTATTATAGTAGCTAATGACCTCGGCATAATCAAACGTTTTCTTGTTTATATTTCTCCCAATATTAAGACATCTTTGAGGGAGGGATCATTTTTCATTTCAATATCCAGTGCCTCTTATAGTGCCTGGTTGACAATGCATCATTATTAATGAACGAATGAATGAACGAATGAATGAATATTACCATGTTCCATTTTTGTCTCTTTTCATCTCAGTTTCATTGTTTTCTAGTAGACAAGGTAGTCTTTAAAAATAAGGACATAATTTTGAAAGATAAAATAGAAAGACCAGAAAAAGAGAGACAGACAGAAGACAGAGACAGAAAGACAGAAGAGATAAGAAAGACTCTAGCATAAGAAACCTGCCCAGTTGATCATATATGTTATGGTTTGTGTTTGGATGTTCCCCCACAAAGCCTCATGCAGTTATTGAGGTTGGGTTCTAGATCTTGTGAATGACTCACAGTCTAATGTTGGGATTATGGATATGAGTGCTACACCCAAGTGTGTGTGGTCTACATACAATATAATGGAGAGAAAATGTCTTTTTTCAGTGTTCCTCCCCTTTTGCTCTCGTTGTTTGTTCTGTTTTCTGCTGCCGTAAATTGTTGATCTCTGCCTTGTGTCACTCTACCTTGGAGATTATGTACTGAAACCTCCACAAACCATGAAATAAATAAACCTTTCCTTCCCTAACTTTGGGTGTTGGGTATTTTGTTCCAGCAACAAAAGAAATGTATCCAAGACAATACACAAATCAAAGTAATTCCTAAGTAACTAACAGGTAGTACCAGGACACTAGATACCTAGCTTTGTGGTTCAGATTTATAATGTCCACCCAAGTCTCATCTGTTTGACAGGCAACTGAATCATTGAGACCCTGTACTATTCAGTGCAGTCATCTGTTGATGAGTTCAGTCATTAAATATGTTGTTAGGAGGTGGGGAGCAGCTGGAAGTGGGTCATAGGAGACATGACCTGGAAGGGTATATTTTTGTACCCTGATTCTCCTTTTGCTCTGCTTCCTAGCTCCCACGGGGTGAGCAATGGTACTCTGCCATGCCTTTCCACAAGGTCGTTCTGCCTTGGAGATGACCAACCAAAGACTGTGTCTTCTAAAAACAATGAGCCAAATAAACCTCTCCTCTTTTAATTTTTGAGTGCCAGGTATTTTGTCCCAGGTGACATCTTTACCTGTAGAGACAGATGAAGATCAGAATGTTATGAGGAAGAAAAGGTATACATGAGAAATGATGAAGCAAATTTCAGTTTTGTTTGATAGGATGCTGTGAACTCAGCTTTCTAAAAACTTCAATAACTTCCTTCTGTTAAAATAGTAACTAACTTTCCTGGAAATAAAACTAAATAGGCACATGCATCTCAATACATGAGACTGTTTTGTAGTTGCTGTGTGGTTCAGTTAAACTGCAGATATTCAATTAAAACCAGAAAAAAATATGCCTATCGTTTTTGCCAGGTTGAAAAACTGGAACTAAATTAATGACTTTAAGTACATTAACTAGGAAGATAGAAAGTCGTGTAAAGAGGACTAATGAGTATCTTTGGAATGAAGCATTTAAAGAAGAGTATAGGTGAAGGAAAGAAAGCCAAAGGACCTGAAAATCCAGATTAAATGGAAGTTTAAACATTTAGGGAGGCAGGTTCTTGGAAAAGTATTCACTAGTCCAAATGTTCCAACCTGGAAAGGTAGAAAATAAAATGGTATTTAGAAGTTTTTGCTGGTTTGCTTTATAAATGTAGATATCTAAATTTAAAGTAACATGATTTGAAATGTGATGAAGAGTCCTCTGAGGTCACTAAAGCTTTGATTTTCCAGTTAGCTTATTTTATAGCTAGTGCTTTGGAAGCCATCAAGTCCATAACGAGATAGATCAATCAGATTGTTTTTATTGGTCTACTGCGTACCATACACTACACACAGCAATATTCATTGAATCAGACTGCTTGAGAATAGCAGCTTTAACCTTGAAACTTGAGCAGAGAAAACAACAGCTTCAAGATTAAATCTCCATGAATTATATATATTCTTATATAAAATTGAATTTTTAAAGAGTGTCAATTGAAATCCTCTGATAATGAATCAAATGCAGTTCTTTAAAAGAGGAATTGTGTTCAAAAACATCATATGTTTACTGATTTAAAGTACCTTGCTGAACTATACCCAACCTTCAGACTTTGCAGTGATTCAAAGAAACACTATTTTTAAATGGCTTCAGTGATACTCTAAAAGAAATGTAAAAGAAACAAATGACCTTCAGAAGTCATGTCAAGTACTTATGAAGATTCTACTGTTTTACATTTGTTTATCTGCCTTTCCCTCAAAAAAAACTGAATTAAATAAAATATGCATTTCAAAGCAACACTGTGTTACACTAAACAGTACCTTCTTGCTACTTAATAAACGTTATTTTCATCAAACTTTTGAGATTTCCTCAAAGTTCAGTATAAAAATCTATAAACTGACTGACTTACAAGTTTCCTTTGTCCAAGCCCTTATTTTTATCAGTGTTCAGATTCATCTATAAAAATCCAAGGACATACTGGAATCTTAATCAATAATCAAGGAAAAACTGGTAGAATTCACTAAGCAGGAATGACATTTCTTCCAGGACATGGACAGTTTTTCATAGTACAATATCTAAATATATAATATATGCAATTAGAGGAGAATTCCCAGTCAATCATGTAATCTCTGGATGGGAACCTGGAAAGAGAATCGTTAGACAGTGGAAATGAAGAGTTAGACATGGGGACAGGATTTTTTTTTTCAGCTTTTTAGAATTCTTCTGAGCATTTGCACAGCCAAATCTGGACATTCAAAAAAATAAATCCCTAAATTAGCTGCCAAGAAATTGGCTAAGGTCATTGTCTTGTTGAAATGACTAAAGATCATTGTAAATCTCCCATCTTAGCACAAAACTGAGTGTAAATCCAGAGACAGGAAACAAGTCCTTGTTTCCACAACACCCACCTGCAACTAATTGATATTGTTAAGGAAGTAAATTATCAAATAAACATAATAGTACACATAAATGGTTATGAAATTGCAAATACCCAAATGAATTTGATTTTTACTGTTCAAGGATGTGAGCAGATAGATATTTAATACACACAACTGAACAAGAAAGAGGTGAGCAGAGAGCTGCTGGTCACCTGCCCAGAGCACTCTGAGTTCCTGGTGTGCTCCCAATCCACCCGACCTCATACAACAGATACCAGCTCGAGAACTTACTATTTTTTTTAAAGAAGAAAAAAAAAAAGAAATATCAAGGAGCAAACAACGATAAAAGTGAAATGATGACAGTAACAACAACAACAACAAAAAATGGTGATATAGAATTTCAAACCGAGATGTTAGGAATTTGACAATGGTTGTTATATTGCACATTGTTATCCTCAAAATAATTGCTCAGGCTACCAGATACAGGCATGCAAGATTGAACAAACAATATAATTTCCCTTTGAGCAGTTTGTTTCCCTTTTACTATATCTATTGTAACTTTTGGATCTTATTTACTCTTTCAGCTTCTTATGCTAGTGAGACAATATGGTGTTTATACATGCAAGTCTGATTTATTTCACTTATGAGTATGGTTTCTAGTTGCATCCATTTACCTATAAAAGACATGAGTCTATGATTCTTTATGGCTGAGTAGTATTTCATTACAAAAGATAACACATCTTTTTTATCCATTCCTCACTTGATGTACATTTGGGTTGCTTCCAAGATTTAGCTATTACAAATCGTGCTGCTATAAATACAGGTGCACATATATCCCTGTGGTATGATGGTTTTAATTCTTTTGGGGAAATAACCATAAGGGGAATACCTGGGTCGAATGAAACCTCTAATCCTAGATTTTTGAGGAATCTTCATACTGATTTCCACAGTGGTTTTACCAGTCTACACTCCCACCAACAATGGAGAAGTGTTCCTTTTCCCCCACAGCCCCACTGGCATTTGTTATTGACTAATTTCTTGATTTTAGCCATTCTTTCTGGACAGAACTCACTATTTTGTATGACAATCTTCAGACTGCCCCAAGATCAACCCCTTAGCATCAACCAAGAAGAGTTTAACTAAGCAATATCTTGTACTATTTCAGAAATTAAAACATTGCTTATAAAATGTTGATGAACAGTCTTAAAGATGAATCAAAAATAATACTCAGTTTACAGATGAAGTAAAACTTTTCTGCTTTGTCTTGCTTTTTTCTTACTTTTTTCTTTCCCTGAAACTGGATTATAAATTTCACAAGAGCATAGCCATGTCTATTATAGTCACCATTATATACCCATCACCTACTAGATGCTTATCCAGTATTTATGGAGTGGTAAATGCATAAAGGAACAGAAAAATGTTGCTACTACTGAATTTTAAATAAACTTGCTTCCATCATTTTTAACTCTATAGGAAAACTTTGATTCTTTTCCTATAGCAATTTCATAAAATGGGCCTTTATAACTTGGCAACAATTTGTCTTTCCAGTGTTAAATTTTGTGTGAATATTTAACTTGCACTTCTTGGCATTCACTAAAAATATTCCATACTTGCCCATATCTTTTTTTACATAAAATCCAGGAGTAACTAGACACTTGTTGATAACATTCCATGTGTTCTATTTGTAATCCAAAGTGAAGTATTAAATTTCTTCTCTCAGTCTCCTCTTTATTCAATTTGATTGGATCAGAGAATAGCATTTTAAAGTTCATCTTTCTCCAAGTCTCACTTAGTATATTGTACATGACTTGTTCTCAAAAGTATCTGTGGAGTGAGACAGGGGATTAAAAATAGTAGGTGGTGGTGTAAGACAATCTTGGTAACTAGTACTTTCACTAAATATAAATTTACTAGTTTTTTCACTGTAATGGAGCTATTGACATTGAGTTACATAAACATTGAAACTTGAGAAGTTACTTAACAACTAGAGACAACATATTTCATCAAACTCACAGTAGCAGTGTCCAGGGACTTAAGCAGAAGTCATCCCTTTGAAATTTTCTTCAAAATTCTTTCAACCTGTGGCAGTATATCAGTGAGACTGCTAGACACATTAATAGAAACATACCATTTAAAAAGGAAATGTGAAAACTTCAATTCAGACCTACCTTCAGGCAAAATTTAGAGATAATAGAGAGGCACATTTAAAAAATCTTCAAATTTAAGAAAAAAGTCAGCAAAATTGCATAGTATTACAATCAAACACGACTAAGTTTTATAGCAGAAACTTCACCAAAACTGAGGTAGAGTTCCTGATCACCAGTAATGGTCAATGAATTTGCTGAAAATTGACATTATTCCTTTGTGCCCTCTTTGTCCTCAAACATGAGTGATACATTTCGTGACAGACACTGCAACTCAGAAAGAGCGACTGCTCATCAAAGCATGACAACCTAATGGGAAGAATGTCCTCTATTAAGTTCACACTCTATGGAAAGACACTGAAATAGCATGACTCATTCAATTGATGTTTCATTGACCCCAGAGTTTAATCCAGTTCAAGAAACATTTATTGGTCATCTACCATGTAACGCACTGAAACAGCTTTGTAGAATAGTAACAGGGGCATACTCAATTTTCCAGATTGAGATTTTGTCTTCAATCCACGCTTGAACACTTATTTACTGCATGAACTCTGCTGATAATTTTAATAAAAATGATTATAAAACATTTGTTGAGGGATTACCAATTGGCAGACACAGTGCTAAGGGCAATGACATTTAGTCACCATAACAAAATAATCAGATAGATACCAATATTTTGATCACTTTGTACAAACCAAGAAACTGTATCCTAGACATTTAAATTAATTTGTTCAAAGTGACAAAATGAATACAAATCAAAGCTGAGATATTAATCCAGGTATCCTAACTCCAGGGTAGAAATTTATCTAGCAGTCTATATTTTTTCTCAAACATATAAAATTTCTGATAATATTTCCTCATCTGAAAAATTCACAAAAACAAATGATCCTTTGATGTTACTATGAAAATATAAAATAATATAATTGTAATGACAAGAATAAAATACAGAAAGCATCTGTCATAAGTATTCATTAAATTATTATAATTCAGTATTGCCTTTCAATTATTTATTTTTCTTTGAAAATGTCATATATTTCATGATCTAAGCTATCCTCTTTAAAATTATGCATATACACTCTTGTCTTACTTGCTAATTGTTCCTACATACTGTATACTGTTTTCCTTGAGCAGTTAATTGATGTATTTAAAGGTAAATACTCCAACTTACACAGTTCATATCCACCTTGACTTAACCACTGAAAATTTAACTTATCTTCATTTAATTTATCTCCTGATTTATTAGTTAGATCTCTGAGTTCCTCTTGATATGGTGAGAAACCATGTCTGTCACTGTGCAAGTAAGCACTGATATCTCAGTATTTACTTTACTACTTTCTGCATCTGTAACATTAAAATGAAGAATTAAGTTTCACAATGGTTGTAGATATTTCTAAGGAAATACTTCTCATCTAAAAGGAGGCCTGTTGGTTGACTATCATCAAATCTAGTGATTTTTAGAAATGAATACTACCTAATCAAAGATTAAAAGAAAGTTCATAATTACTATTAACTCATTAGGAATTGACTGAATAAAGCTAATTCCCATGCAGAATGGGGCTAGAATAAAGGACTTACATGTGGAGAGTCATTGAACCTGGAAATGGATCACACATGCAGGACTGGGGCATGGCCATTCCAAGAACAAAGAGCATCCAGGGCAAGCCACGTGAAGAAGCTGCTTCAGCCCAGAAAAACACCAAGCCCCTAGACAATTCAATCATGGGTTGCTAGACAAAGGGGTACCACGTGACATTGTGTTGTTAACTGTATAAATAAACACACCTACAGTGAGGGGACAGTTCCTTTCCTCCCATCTGGAGAGTAAGGGCTCCACCTGATCCGAGCCTTTGCCTCTTCTTTATTTTCTCATCCTCTCACCGTCTTTCACTCCAAGAACCTCAAGAGCCGTGCAGGTCATGGCACCTACAATTAAATATTTCAAAGGAAACTTGACGATGGAAAGAAAAGGGTAACAACTCGAAGTAAATGGCGAAGTTTGATAAGATTCTTAACATATTTTTAAAACTCTAATGCCATAAATTTGGTTTCTTAAGAAATTTGGTTTCTTAAATTTGGTTTCTTTAGTTCCAGGTGGATTTTATGGAGAAAAGTACTTGTTTTTTGTTTCTTGATTTACATCCAGTTTTGTGCAAATTTCTTGGGTAAGTAATTTCCCTAATGCCTTCTAAAATGTATGCTGTTTTAGTTGTTGAATATTCCATAGACTACAAGTGCTGTCCTTTTCTGGACTGAAAACATATCCTATTCCAGAAAGGGGCATTTTTATTTGAAAATTCACTCCGGGCACACAGCCAGCTTCTTTGGTCCAACAGTTACTCCACCTAGAAGAAAATTTGAGGCATCTGCATGGAAGGTGACATGATAGACTTTTATTTCCTCTGGTGGAGATAGAGACTATTTACACTAGCACTTCTGGCTCTGCTTTCTTTCTCACTAGACGATTTGGGTCTTGATTGAGCATGACTGCTGTATATGTATGATTCACATTTTTCATTTGAGTATCTGACTTATGGTCTAAATCTGTGCAACAAGAAGGACAGAAAACCCACTTGACCCTTAAACATGTCATATTCAGCAAAATTAGTTCTGGTAATAAAGATATATTTGATTTCCACTTGCCTGGCTCCTATTTGTGTCAGCTGGTTCTAAACACCAGAGGGGTAAAAAAGGGGCATTGTTACTACAAACCTAACAATTCTCCTCAAAATCTCTAACTAGAATACTTATCTCCATACTTGTCAGTGTAAAAAACCCTTCCCAAATGCTTGTATTTTGACTAGAATATCTGCCGTATTATAAAAATAATCGAGTCTTTCTTATGCTTATTTAGTGATACTGTATCTCAGTGTACTAATAACTTAGATAAAAATATTTCCAACAATTCATCATACATAGCTGGTATTTAATGAATCTAACTTCTTTCCATTCAAAGTATGAAAGACAGCTTTTAGTTCAGAAAAATATTTTGTTTAGAAATGGCTGGTTAATCAAGTTCTGCTCTACTATCACATCTTTATTTTGTTCTCATGGTGTTTACCTAACATGGAAAGCTTTTTAGTCTATTGATGTGCAGGATTTCTTCTGTACGAACCATGGTTAAGCTGTAATCAGTCTGTATCAATTGACTGAACAGTAAGAGGCTCTGAGAAGCTATCATTCACCTTCTCCAATCTCAAATACTTATTGTCCTTGGGCAGGTTTTCATCCTAGGTTTCTTCACATTTGAAATCTTATAGTTCCTGAATTGGAAAGCTAAGGACTATAATTTTTAAGACTTCCTCTGTGCTAGGTTTTCTGATTCAAATAATTTCTCATCAGATTTGGAGGGTGGAAATAAGTAGGAAGATAATTTTCCACCATTTTGTCAATTTCTATGGTCAAAACAGCTCCCATGACTGTTGAAAGACATTGATAGGAAATATATCTATTAGTAACCATTCAAGGTTATTAACATTTGATACATAAATTGCTGTTTTATTCCAGTCCTAAGCTTCAGGAGTAATGAGAAGTACTTACAGCGGTGGGAAGGACAGAAATTGGCACTAAATGATGCACATTTAGTGGCCATGTGGCTATCAAGAGTGAGCTGCAGCAGTAGCAGCTCTCACTTCCCCACATCTGCATTGAGATATCTGTCATAGTGTGTTATCCGCTGATCAGCAGGGCCCTTGCTTCAGAGTACAACTTCCTGTGGTTTGTGTATCATGCATCTCTGAGTGCTCTCAGAGGACCAATCTAAAACTGCATCTCACTCCTCCATTCAATTCTATATTAAACGTCTTCTTATTTAAAATGCCAGCAAAGATTCTATTCCCTCAAAATATCCCTGACAGCAATTGAGCTTCTCAAGTTTCATTCTTGTGTCTATGCTGATTTTGGAGCCTTAAAGACTTACTTTCCTAAGATCCAAAATGTATAATAAATACTGTGAATTGAAAACAAACTGTTCAAAAGAAAAGACAAACTGTGATGGGGGAAGCAGAAAGGAAGAAAAAGAAAAAGAAAAATATATATATATATATATATTTATACACAAGATAGTTAAGATAGCTATACAACTAATTTCTCTTAGTTCATTGAAAAGAAAGGTCTGTGCCAATATTGTTCAGACAAGATATCCTGTATATTTTATACTCTGAAAAACTACTAAGAAGACAACAATACACAATGTATTCATTATTGTAACTCTCCTAATAACCAGTTTTGAAACTCTACTGTGTCATTTTTACCTTTTTTCTCTAAAGAGAAAAAAAGTTTCCTTTTTCAATATGCTTTAGCTCTATTCTGAAAGGCGTGCAAAGATTATTTTGCATCGAGTTTTTAGATTTGAAAGTGAAGTGTTGCAGATGGATCATATAGCAAGAAATTACCTGATGCTCTTCTATCTCTATACTAGCAAGGGTCATATAATTTGAAATCAGATATTATCAATGTACATAGTAGCCATGAATAATTTAACAGGCATTAAACATAAAATCATCTGATATGGACAATTTTTAATAATATTTTAATATCAATAATATTAAGCTAATAAATGTTCTATCAATATTTTACAGTGGTTACAGGAAATTGACTCACTCCATTCTCATCACTCGAAGAAATTTATTATAAAAGCAACTAGTGTAAAGGTTACTTAGCTTTGGGATGAATCAGTACCTAACTTTATAAAACAGTGAATGACCCTATATATTTTTTTTCTAGCATTTACTTTTTCCATGCCATTTCTAGATATACTGACAGCACCAGATGTCAGCTATATGAAAATCTAGCCAAAATAGTGGAATTTTTAGAAGTCAGAGTAGGAAGCAAAACAATGCAGTAGATAATGAAAACAGTATCTGTTCAACTGAATGATAGTCATTAAGTCCACATAGGGAAGGAAGATAAATCAGATTCATTGAAACACGAAACAAGTCTTCTCACTTAAGAAAATCAGATTAAAATGTTATCATCTTTATTAAATCTAAATTGTATAACAACAGTGGAAAAAAAGCAGACTAGCCAGAAATACAAGATTAGAATTGATAAGTAAGCTGATAGTCCACAAAGGAAAAGGCAGACACCATGTAAACTAGAAATATTTGTGATTTTCAGTATTAAGTGAGTTTATTCACCAAGCTTTACACAACTGCTTCAGAATTCATTTGTTATAGAAAGGCTACAATGTGCTCAATTTGTTAGATATTGATTGGCTCCTTTTTATACCTCATTACAATAATATGTTGTGAAATAGACTCCCAACATTTTATATTACTGAACAAATTTCAAGCTGCCACAACAGGAGATTCGGAAACACAAACTTCAATATTCTGTAAATATAAAGACTGTATTTAGGATTATTATAGAAACAAGATTACAGAGTCTATGGAGGGTAAAATGGAGTTCTAATGGACAAAAACATTTGGGCCTGAGGCAGCCAATCTCCTTGTCATTCTTCCAAGACATTTTTCCACTTAATGGCTTTTAGTGCCCAAAGTAGTATTTAGCTTTCAAGTATGGACTTTGGTAAAGAATTAGAGTTGATGGGAGCCTTGTAGGAGAAGAAAATGACAAGATAATGGATTATTTGTACTGCAGACCTGGACCACTGATTTGACCCCCTTACGTAGACTTCATCAGCCTCAGGTCTATGTTATTTAGTTCCCTCAAATATTTCAAAGTGTCAAATAACTTGAATTGATCTTTATCACCTTGAAATACTGATAATGAAGTGAAAGAAGAAGACAATTAAACTTCCTGTTTAAAAAACGAGAATGGTCCACATCCCTTGTCGAGCTTTTAATGATTTAATTCTAGAGTTTTCACACGTGATTCCCATCTACTGGACAAATGGCTGGACAGCCCAGCACAGCCATGGTCTATTCCAGCAGGGCTTGTCAGAGTTGCTTCCATTCCGCCACAAAGGCCTTCCACCTCTGTGAAGAGGGCCTACTCTACATGTATATGTATTTTCAGTAAAATGCAAGACACTTTCTTTAATCAGGGATCCTGAAAAGTGTAAAATCACATATGCGCCTTGTATTTCTCATCCATTATATGTGGTTTTATCCTGTTAACAAAATCATAACAGAGATATCCTTCTGAGAATATAGAGGCTAGGTACAAACATGTGTAATACATGAAAGCAGTTGTGAAAGCTAGGGCATAGCATGATTTATACAATTTGACCAAGATTTACTGTCAGGGTCAAAATCAAATTTGTGTTTTCTGATTTTAAAATGTAAAGCTCTACAAAATTTATTTTAAAATCATTAAATTAAGCTTGCATTTATATTTTGAGAAGTCAGTACATAGACACAGGTAGCACCAATCAAGTTTTATGTTAATACTAGGCAATGAATTATTATGAAAATATATTGACAAATATTTTCTTAACATTCTACTTATTATGCATTGAAAAAAAATTTCAGTAGAAATTATAATAAGAAATAATTTGATATTATTTTTAGGTGACTATTTGGCCTTGCTAAAATAAGATTTTGTCCTCAAACCATCATTGTCTTGGCTATGATTTATTTATTTATTTATTTATTTATTATTATTTTTTGCAGCACCAGGGATCGAACTCACAACCTCACCACCTGCCAGGGCAGGCGTTTAAGCTACTGAGCTGAACTCCCGGCCCTGGTTTTTTGAGGCAGAGTCGCACCACGTAGCTCGGGCCAGTCTTGCGCTCACATTGTAGCCCAAGCCGGCCTTGAACTCACAACACTTCTCCTACCTTAGCCTCTTGAGTGCTGGAATTAAAGGTGTGCACCACCACCCCCGGCCTATGATTTAATGTAATAAAAAATTTCATCAGTAATTTAAACTATGATTTTCACTTATTTATGTTCTTTCTTCATCATTTCACCTCAGCATAACTAGTGTTTGTTTTAGTTCCTTATGCTTAGAAATAATCAGTAACATTTCCTGTGGTGAAAAGCAAGTCCTATAAGCATAATTAATGTTTTAAAGTATTTTTTTCACAGTTAGTTTCTCTGACATAAATATAATCTATATTTTCTTTTGAGTATATCTTTTTACACAATTTTCAATTTATTCCTCACTTTTTTTTTTATCTCACTGATTTGTGCAGTAGGTTGTTTGAATTTCCTTCACTTTTTCTGTGAATTCTTTATTTTCCCAGTCTTTATTGTCAGGATTACTATCAATCTCTTCAACTGTTAAACTGTTCTGGGTTACAATCACTTTGTTTTCAAGATTTTACCAAAAGTATCCTCCTACAAAACTGTAGTTTTTCTTTCATGTAATTTTATCTACACACATTGTGTATATGTATAGATATTAATATAGATTTATAATTACTGCTTTATGTACTTTTTGTCTCTTATATAAGAAAAAATGCTGCTAAAATTCCAAAACACAAGAAAAGAAAAAAACTTTTCATTTCACTTATGTAATTACTTAACCGATGTTCTTCGTTCTATCATGCAGCTCAAGTGTCCTTCCTTGTCTACCTGTAGAATTTCTGCTAGCACTTATTATAAAGGGGGTCTGCTAGTGATAAAATAAACTACATTTGGTTTATCTGAAAAATGCTAATTTCGTTCTAATTTTTGAAGGATTATTTGTTAGAGAATTGTGGGCTAAAAGCTTTTTCTCCCCACTTGAGCACTTAAAATGTGTCATGGGACTGCTTCCTGGCCTCCATTTTTTCCGGTGAGAAATTGAAGTGAATCTTACTGAGGAACCCTTCTAGTTAATGAAATTCTCTGTTGCTGCATCCAAAATTGTCACTTTGCTTATGTCTTTTAGCAGTTTATGTGTTTTGATATGATTTTCTTTGTGCTTATCTTTCTTGAAATTTTTTGAACTTTTAAAACTTGTATATTCCTAATATTTTGTCATATATTGGAAGTTTATATCATGTCTTCGAATACCATTTTTACCTTGCTTTTTCTCTGCTCTGGGATTACAAATACACATTTATTGTTGTGCTAACTGGTGTCTCACAGTCTCAGATTTTGTTCATTTTCTTCATTTTTTTTCTTCTCAGACTGAGTAATTACAATTGACCCATAATCAACTGTGCTCATTTCATTCATTGCTTTCTCAAAACTACTTTTGAAAACATACCACTTCATTTTAGTTATTTAATGATATTTTAGAATCAGAATTTATAATTTTTTTATAATGTAAAATTTAAAACTTTTTTGTTATTCTCTTTTAGCGCTCTGATGATTTTATTCACTGGGTTTTTTTTTTAATATCATTCTGTTCCTGGTCCTTTTCTTTTATCTTTTTTTCTGCTGTCTTTCAATTTGGTTTATATTTTCATGTTGGAGGCATCTTTCAAATGTCTAATTATCTATAGCTTCTCTTGTGGGAATTTTATGTCTTCAAAGTTTTCTCTGTATTCATAAAAGGTTAATGTGGCCAATATTTCTTCTTTTCATTATTACTGTTCATTTTATCACTGCTATAATTTTAATTTCTTTAACATGTTAATGTAATTTATGAAATAATTGTAAGTTTAGAAGGAATCTTTGCCTAACATATGTTTCATTTGAAGTTCAATTAATTGTAAACTTCAAATTTCATTTACATATGTAATATTTTCAATTAACTTCTAAATTACTTCAATTGTCTGAGTCAAACAAAATGTTCCTGTATATTTAAATTATTCAGAAATCTAATAAAGTAATCTTATGAACATGATTAAACTTTTCTCAGAGTCCAATATTGAGTATAAGCTTAATTAGACAACATCTGCAAATAAAAAACACTAAATTAGTTACTTAGTTGTAATTGCAGACCTGTGTCACTTTAACATGACAAACCCTCACAAAGGTTATAAATATATGTAAGTATGCATAACTCTAAGTACAAATCCAAATGGTCCAAGACGCTTATTCCTTACCTTATTTAAGTGTCTTGTCAAAAATAGACCTCAACAGGTTTAAGGCAGTACAATAGAAGAATATAGTCCTGCTAGAAGTGTCAATTAAAAAAAAAAAAAAAAACATTTCCTCTATCATGACACTCCCATTGTTTTGCAGTCAATTGTATCACCTCTGTGTACTTCTAGTGCCCTTACAATTACATACAGTGCTACAGGAATTAAGCCCTCCGTTGCCTCTCATCACATCGTCTTTCTCTGACAGGACTAGGCAAGATTCACTGTGGGACTGATCAAATTTACTGTGGGATTGATGTTGGATAAAGTCAGATAGATAGATAGATAGATAGATAGATAGATAGATAGAGGTATATTTGAATGTGTTCCACAAATTTTATGTGTCAGAAAATTTACAATTTAATCCCCGGGTTGGAGAGATAAAGTCAAATAAGGGATGAATTAATGTGGTTATTGTTACTGTGCTACGCTTACAGTAAGTCTATTAAACCTACAGTGGGCTGGCTATAGAATTCAGCCTGTTCTTTCTCTCATGCTTTCTTGGCTTTCTGCTAATGCTGGATGATGCAGCACAATCGACTTCACTGCAGCTTGAATTGGAGGAATGCTTTATCTTGGAGTTCCCAGACTGGAGAACTGCAAGACATAAATTTTTGTTTTCCTCTTTCCTTCCTTTCTTCCTTCTTTCCTGCCTCTTTCTTTTCTTTTCTTTTCTTTTCTTTTCTTTTCTTTTCTTTTCTTTTCTTTTCTTTCTTTCTTTCTTTCTTTCTCTCTTTCATTCTTTCTTTTTTTTCTTTTCTTTTTTTTTTTTAATTTTTGAGACAGGTTCTCATTATGTAGTTCAGGCTGGCCTTAAATCCACTGTGTAACCCAGTAACCTCACAGTGATCCTCCTGCCTCAGTATCCTTGGTGCTGGGACTGTAAGCTTATGGTGCCATGCCCAGCTAAATCTCTTCTCCTTGTAAATTATTCAGTCTTTGCTAAAGAGTCCTTTGCCTGTAACACACACCCAATAAACTTATTAACTTTAACAATAATATCAATACACCATTTCCTTGAAACACAAATGAGACTTTAACATTGTAGGTATAGCGAGGAAAATAGTTCATCTCTGTTAGTTGAAATTACTTGTTTTAAAATTGCTCCCACCAGAGATTCAAGTCCTAAAAGTTATAGGTCTTGGAGTTTATGAAACTAGCATTACTGGATATATTATGACTGCTTACCTTAATGTATACTATTTCTTCTGTCTACTCACAGAACTCTAAAATCTCAAGCACACTGATTATTGTTAAATTTTTACATTTGTGAAGCCCTTTAGATATGTAAAATTTTCTCCAAATAATGCAGATGACATTCAAATGCTGCAACATCCTAAATATGTAAATCAATTTTCTCTTTATTTATTAATTGACTGATTTAAGGGGAAGTACCAGTAATCAAACTCAGAACCTCACATCAGGCAGGCACTGTGATGCTGAGCTATGTCCCTGGCCCTAATTTTCTCTTTAACTTGGAGTCTTATATTCTTATGTCCCTTTAAACTTATACAAATTAATAGATATAGAAAATAATATCCAACTGAGTTTTCAATATCTCATAATAGCTTTGTATATCTATCAAAAAAAGGTAATTTCATCAATGTTATTTAGAATTAAAAAGATGATACGATATTTTGTATAGGTGATAGAACCTTGTAATTCCTGGAATTCATTGTAAGATAATCAAGCACTTTCCATTAAGGCCCTCTTAAATAATGAGATGTATACAAAGAAAATTTATAATTTAAGTATAATTATATTGTGTCAATGATACACTCTTCAAAATAGAATAAAATTATAATTTATAATAATTATATTGGAAGTTAGCTATCATATTCTGTTTAAATGAAATATTTTTATATATCTGAGCAAATGAAATAAAAACGTTTTGTTCTTTTAAAATAAGAAGAGGATAAAGTGAAGGTTAGAAAGCTCTACGGACCAAAACATAGATTATGATTTTTACCAATATTAATATAAAAATGCTGATGTTTAATAATATTCCTAGAGACAATATTACTAGAACTATACTCAAAATTTGAGAAACATTGTGAAACTTTCCTTTGACCACATATTCAGTAGCTAAATTTAAACTCTTTTTTTAAAAAAGGCCTTTTGAGGTATGACAACTTTGGGTCATCTTTTGGTTTACTAGATTTACTTTGTCATTCATTTCAATGGAAAATGGAAATGATCCCAAAATAATCAAAATACTTGTTTTCTTCCTTTTTGCATATGTTGTATTTTTAACCTGTGAATCAGTCATTATATCTATTATATTGGACTGGTTCCTTAAAGAATTCAAAATCTTATTTGTTAGTAGAATTTATGCAAAAATTGTCAATATTTCCAACAGTGCTTGGAAGGCATAGACTTGAGCTAAAGGCTTTCTATGATGTCTTCAAAAAGGAAGAGAATGTATGCATGTTGTGGATTTCATTTCAAAGGTTTTGCATGTGTTTAAGCTAGACTGTGAATCCATGAAATCATTGTCTATGATTATGTTGCACATTATCTTTCTGACAGTTACCTGAAATACAGTATATATCTGCCTAATAAACTTTTGTAGAAATAATGAAAAGGCATGTTCAGCATCAAGAAAATTATACTCAATTACAAAACACTGAGGTGGTTACACTTTGCAGGGAGAAGGATGAAATTTGAGGAGTTCTGGGAAATATTAGATTATTCTGTATTTTGGGTAATTGTTAATGTAAGGGAGAAAAAGAATACTTAAAATGGTGGAATACTAGATGACATTAGTAAAAATATGCTTGTGAATATTTTTCAGAAGTGACTCATTTCAAAGCATTGTGACTATGATGATATGTAGAGAAGTTCATAAAAATTAAAACAATAGGTTTATTATAACAAATACTTTGTATTAATAGCAATTAACCATCTGTAGCTTTCCTATCAGAATCAGAAATTCATGATAATTCTCTGCTCACTAAGACATGCAAAAGCTATTATTTACCCTTTAGCACATTAGTTTAATATTGTTCCTTTAATTACCAAATTTCAAAATATAAATTATCACAATGCTTCATTCAGACTATGGAATATATATTTGCTCATGCATTGATTTCTTTTAAATTTTTTCTAAAGTGAATCAAATCTTTGGAGTTGACTAGTTTTTCCTGCCAGAAGAATATAGATTTACCACCAATGATTGAGTGACATCACACACTACAAAAAACAATAAAAAATATATTTATTTGCTATCTGAGATCTCTGACATAAATCTTTCTGAAAGGCAGAAAGCATGTAAAATCTAAAAACTTTTGGAAAAGTACTAAATGCTGTAATCCAACCTGTCATAACTGTGTTGCTGTTTAAAGATATTGCCTGAAAAGAACATTTAGAAAACTCTCAGGCTAGTAAATCAAAATGCTTCACTTTTCTTCTTGAACAATCAAACTGATAGCAATTTTAGCTCTAAGTACAGAGCTGTGTCTATGGGGGTGGAAGTGTGAGAGTTGATTTTTTTTTTATTTATCTTCACTTCTTCCCTTGAAAACTTTGCTTTTCTATCTGACAAAGAAAAGATGGCAGATACATTTAAGTATCTCATTCAGCTTATTTAATCATAAAAATTATGTATATTTTCATACAAACCCAACTATATAATTTTTAGGACTCAGTGAAAAATAAAAATGTTACACTTTTACTCAAAAAATTAAGAAATTTAAGTTAATATTAATTAAATGCAGAACTCTTCTAAGCTTAAGGCCCTAGATAACTACACAAGTCACATGCCTTGTTTTGTAAAGACATAATTTACTGATGATGTAGTATAATACTCTAAATTTACATGTGAGGAAACATAATTCCAGAGAAGTTAAATGGCTTGCCTGTGATCACAGAAGATATAAAAATATGGGATGTCTTGGACTGCTGCCTTGAACATGAGTTCGGTGCTATTTTTTTCTTAACATAAATGTGAAATTGTGTCACAAAAGTAAATTTCAGGTATATAAAGCAAGTAGGAGAGATGAACAGAGTATTTTGAAAGGTTGCTGCTAATAAGTAAAATGCATAATAGAGTTATAAATTATTCTAAAATAGTGGTGACAACTGTATGACATCAGAAATATGTACTATATCCTTAGTGTCACAAAACTTGTACACTTAAAAACGATCCAAATTTAAAAAAAGACTCAAATGATGGATTTCATATTGTCTATTTTTTATTTTAATGTCTCCTTATGCTCATAGATTCTTAAAAAGTCAACTTTTAACATCATTTAACCTTCTTTCCCAGTTTTATATTTATCATTTCCCCTTGACTCATTTTCAGGGTCCTAAAAGTTTAGCATACTTCCCTGGAATTATATGCACAACTTTCTTATCTCAGTGTCTTTGCTTGATCTGGTTTTAGACTGTGATACTCTCCTTTTTACACACATTCTTCAAACTGGATGCAGGAGTCCAAATCTGCCCCCTTTACAAAAATACACACTTATTTTCAGCTTGTGAAATTCAATTTATTCTTTGTAGTCCAAGTAAAAGATGATTTCTAAGAAGTATTCTTTATGTTCAACAGTAATCATCAAGTAGACTATTGTAGTCACAATTTGATTGTTTATCTCTTGTGGTTCTTATCATTTTCTGGGATGAATTGCAATTAATTATGTACAAACTTGCCTCATTCCTTCAAATGCCGCGAGTTCAGAAAACTGGGCCAGTATTCCTAATCATGTTTGCATCTGATCCATCATAATAAACACAGTGTTAAAAGACATTATGACCTTGCCTTTCCTTCTTAGCTGTGAAATAGAAGTTTAAGGTTTTATGTCATATGAATAAATGATTTTCCTAAAAATTATTTATTTCTTTAATATTTGAAATTAAAATATTGCATTCATTTTCCAAAGTAGCAGACTAAGTTAAAAAATTGTCTTTTCCAAGAAGACAATAAATATGCTCTATGAATTCCACAGTTCTATATGTGTGTTAGATTTTCTATCAGAATACTTTAAATTCAAATGACAGAGATGTGCGATTTTTAAAAAATCTGCCCCTAAAGCTAGCTTATGGGTTTCCCATGGATTTCAGTGCAAAATCAGAAAATCAGTTTTCCAAACATATTTCTACAAGCACATGTTACTTTGCATTTGTAATCGTAGTACACAAATGAACATTTCATTCTTGTAACAATTTACCTGTCATTTCTCTTCTTTCAGAATATTGTGTTCTACTTAATCTCAAGAAAAAAAAAAAACTATAACTCCTCCTGAGCTAAATCCTCCATAATAAAATGCCCCATCAATTACATCCCAACTGATGTCTATTTTAGTCAGACCATATATTAGATTTCAAAGATCAAGTTAAAATAGTTCTTCCATTAAAAAAGATAAAATATTGATGAATAAAAACAAGAATATTAAATCAAGGCCACTTTGTCCTTCATTAATATTTTTAAAGAACACAGCTAATCTTCTTAAATAATTTACATTATTTCCTAGGTTTAGTAAATGGTGATTAAGAATTAATTTATTTTTATAAGGTCATTCACAAATGTTAATTCAATGCAGTGCAATTTAAGCTAATGTTGTATGGGCAGTATGAATCTGATTGAAAAGTATATTATTCCTTGTAACTAAAATATATTTAATAAGCATCTTGTTATAAATGAATTTTGGGGGGGTATCAAAGTAAAACTACAACACAATCCCAAAATAATACTACAATAAGTAATTTATTGTTTTCAAAAATTACACAATCATTATTCTTTTAATTTTGTTCTAAGATTTTAGGCAAGAAAATAATTGAGAATTAGTCATTCTGTTTTGCATATATGTCTTTGTCTAGTATAATTAACTAGCTTTGTTTTGTGCTTACATAAATAGAAATGTATTTCTTTTGCTATGAGAATAATGTTTCAAAAGCACAAAACTGTGGAAGAAATTAGCACAAAGTATCCCAAGTAAAGAGTTTTTTTTTATATTTTTGAAAAATGTCATATTCTCTGTGTGTGTATATGCTCATATTTCTAAGTACTGAAACAAGTATGCCAAAAGTCTTCTACCATAAATGTAAATCAATCTGTTCACTGTTGTAATACTGAAGTGTGATCTACAAATAGATGATATTAGTTTCGCATGCTAATTATGACTTTTGTCTTTACTGTGATAGAACAGAGTACACATTAAGATAATTATCAAATAAGTTCTGTAGATTAGAGATGCACTTAATACAGAATTTTATTCTAAAAAATCATTTGAAAACTTAAATTTAGTTCCACATATTTTATGACAAGATAAAGTGCACATGGATACACAAAACATAAAATACAAAAATTATAAAATTATTAAAATGAAATAGCTACAAATTACATTATAACCTTGAAGTGCACAGGTCTTTTTAACTAGTCCTCAGAATCCAGAAAGAGAAAAAATCTACTTGAATCCAAAATTTCTATACTGCCAAAATCATAACATATTAACATATCAAAATATACATGACTAACTTGGAATAAAACCACATTATACCAAAATTAAAAAGCAAATCTTCCCAATATAGAAAGTAGGAGTCCATGAAAAAGATTAGAACAACAAATAACTACATAATTGACATTTACAGAAATTCATTGAAATAAAAACACAGAGATTTAACCATATGGGAGAAGATAGCAGAGATGAGCAGCAGAGAAACAGACTCTCTAAGATTTGGAGTCCAGATACTTGAATGTAGCAATACGAGGAAGACAAGAAGGGCTGAGAAAGTATCTGAAACAAGAATTGGAGATGACAGGGTAAGGGAAGAGAGGAATCTAAATGTATAAGAGTGTGGTGGTAAGCAACACTTTCTCCCTGAGCCCCAGGTCCTCATGTAGGATGGGTGGCTCAAACATGCAGAGATACCGTGAGTACTGGCGACATCAGAGGGCTCCACAGAAATACATACCAGTGGAATGGAAGAGTGGATGCTGCAGACTCCAGTGCCTGCTGAATGATTTTGGCCATTTTGGAAAAGACAACTGAACTCAGAACTCCGAGCAACCATGGGTTGGTAGTGATTCCCAGTGTCAGAGCAAAGCACAGTGCTTAGAGACTCCTATGTTCAGGGAGCTGAGTTCAAACTGGCAGGAGGTGCTGAGAGTGTTGTGGGCAAAACAACTTGTGTCCCATCCTCACAGTCAGAAACCATAACCAACGTGAACGTCAGCGGAACTGAAGGTGCAAGTTTTCTGGGATTATCCATTACCCCACTGCTGGATTGCTGGGATTAATCAACATGGATCTGGGCTTGGTCTGCTCTCTTTGTCTACCAATAATAGTAGAGACACAAAATAAAGTGGACATTTTTATTTTCTTTTCTTCCTTTTTGTTTTGGTCTCCTTTTTAATTGTTTGTTCTTGCTTTTATGAATGTGAACACTATTTATAGTTCTGCTTTTTTCTGTTCTGTTCTTGTTTCTTCTTTTAATGGACATGGGCAATCAAATAAGCACTAATAGAATTGTAATTGGGGACCACAATACACTACTGTCATAAATAAATCAACTAAACAAAAAGAAAATCAGAACTGCACAAAACCTTTGAACAAATGAACTTAATAGATGTTTACAAAGTTTCCCAACCCACGACATCAGAATACACATTTTTTTTCAGCTGCACAAGGGACAATCTCCAAAACAAACATCCTTGCTTATAGAACATACTTAAGTAACTGCAAAGCAGTTCATAATATCAGATCACTGTGAAATGAAATTAGAATTAAATGGCAAAAAAAACCCACAAAAACTGCATAAAAACATGAAAAGTAAACAATACCTTCTTGAACAAACAATAGGTCACAGGTGAAGAAATTAGTTTATACAATTAAAAGACATTGCCAATACAACATACCAGAACTTATTGGAAGTAAGGAGAGTAGTTCTACCAGAGAAATTCATAGTGGTGAATTTCCACATTAGAAAAATCAGAACAAGCACAAATAATACTGAACCAAGTTTTTTTGAGGCAGGGTCACACTATGTAGCTCAGGCCGGCCTTGCACTAGCGTTGTAGCCCAAGCCAGCCTCGAACTCACAACACTCCACCTACCTCAGTCTCCCAAATGCTGGGATTAAAGGCGTGTGTCACCACGCCTGGCTTTTATTTGGTTTTTAAACAAAGGAAGGAGAAACAGAGGAAATGTGGGAACTGAGCAGGACCTCAGGATGTTAGTTCAAAGACTTCTCCAAGCAGTAAATATTGCCAGTTAATAGGACTGTTTGATATCTAAGTTTGGCAGATTTATCACTCTGGAATAAGGAGTGTCAGCAGCCCATGACCTTGACTACCTCAGCTGTGGTGCTATCTTGATTTCAGAGCACTATGTAAATGCTCTATTTCAATACAGCCAGAGGTCTTTGTACAGCCTGGTATCCAATACTGCTGTTTCCAGCATAGTTAGAACTCTTGAATACATTAGTGTAGGCAAAGAATTTATGAACAAAACCCAAAAAATGCATGGAAGCTATCACAAAGAATCAATAACTGGAATCTCATCTTACTAAAAAACTTAACAAAAGAAACCACCAATGGAGTGAAGAGACAACCCACAGAGTGGGAAGAAAATTTCCCAGTTATCCCTCAGAAAAAGGACTAATATCTAGAATATATAGAGAACTCAAAAAAAATCAGACCCCCAAATTTAAAGATCAAACCAAAACTGGGCGTCTGAAATGAATAGCCGATGCTCAGATAAAGAAGTAAAGCAGCAAATTAACATATGAAAAAAAATGGTCAACATCACTGGTCATTTGAGAGATCCAAGTTAAAATAATATCGAGATTCCACCTTTGTTCAGAAAGAAGGGCTATTATCAAGAAATCAGCCAAGAACAAATACTGGTGGGGTTGCATGGAAAAAGAACCCTTCTCCACTGTTGTCAGGAGTGTAGACTGATGCAATCATTGTGGAAATCAGTGTGGAGATTACTTCAAAAGTTAAGCATTTCATTTGACCCAGTTAGTCGTTTTTTAGTATCTTTTCAAAAGAATTAACTACATCATACCACAGTAATATATGTACATCCCTGCTTTAGCAGTACAATTTGTATATGGGTTCCCAAAATGAGCACAACAGTAGCACACTTTATAGTAGGTAAATCTTGGAAATAGCCCAGTGACAATCATCAGATCAGTGGGTGAAGATTTCCTTTTTGTTTTTTGGGTTTTTAAAAATACAATACAGTATAATTCTGTTATAAAGAAGGATAAGCTCGTGACAGGTTTAGGTAAAGGATGCACTTGAGATCATACTCGTAAGTGAAATAAATGAGATATACATATTTAAACATCAACGTGTTTCTTGAATGGGTAAATAAGGGCCAAAATATGTAATAGATATCTGGACATAGAAAATGTTCAAATGGAAAAGGGAGTGGTGGGGAGGAAGGATGGGAAAAGAAAAAAGAGAATATGAGGAAAATGTGGAAGCAAAGCTTTTGTAAATAAGGATGAGGGAGGTTGAAGAAAGGAGAGGGAACTGGGGGAAAAAGAATCAATATACATCAGGTAAAGTTTCAAATTCCCTGTGATGAATGTTATCATTTATATTAGCATTAAATGTACAAAAAAAAAAAGAATTAACCTTGTAAAAAGTTGCTCAGTTTCATTCATGGTATGAAAATAACTAACTAAAAGCACTACTAGTAAACCTCTTATAGAGAAAGTATTTTTTCAAATAGTGCACGCTTTTGTTGTGTACATCCTTTACTTTTGTAAAATACACTTTAAGAAAAGAACACACAAAAATACTAAATATTTTCCTACATTTTAAAATTTTAACTAGTTGCTGTACAGAAATTAATGTGTTTTACATTAGAGAAGGAGGTAAATAAATTAAAATTGTTGATATTTTTAGTAAAAGAAAAACAATATAAAATTATAAAATAATTCATGCCAAATTAATTTCAAAATATATTTTGAAATCATAATTTTGTTTAATAAGACATGATGCTTATGCTGAATGACAAAATTGAACTGAAAATATAACATAAATACACATATTTTCATGCTTTGAATATTAAAATGGCCTAGAAACAACATTCTCACAATTACTACTCTGAAAGGCTCCTTCTAGACACCAAAACCATTTAGACTTAAAAATATGCTTTTGTAATAGAAAGAATCAGAACTTAGAATATCTTATTATGGCAGAAATCAAGAAACCCAGAATGATTAATGGGGCCATGACAAAATATGCAATGTTCAATTTGTAGGAAAGAAGAACCCCTGGGGGTAAAGGCTGTGACAATTGGAGTATTATTATTCATTATTTAATGTTGCCAAAAATCTTCACATTGAATCATATAAAATTTTAGATATGCTGGGACTAAGAGAAGCCACCGAGAAATCAACTAGCCAGGCTTCCTGCTTAGCCGCACAAGGTGTGCGGGTTCCAGGGAAAGAAAAGTCAGATAGCAGCGCCCCGCGGTGAGCCTATAGCATGCGGGCTGAGAATCAAATACCTTGACCCGCCCCCGCCTCCCAAGCAACCAGCTGGTTCAGAGGACAGGCTGAGTTGATAGTAAGTAAGGTGCATAAGGCAACTGAATGCTTGTATTGTTTGGTTGATTTTTCAGGCCTGGGGCTAGTGGTCTGAGCATCCTTTGGGAGGATGACAGTTTGCAACATAGTCAATATGGGGATTTTCTTCTACCTTGTCTTTGAAGTTCAGTATTGTTTCACTGTTTCGCTTTGTTCTGATTAATTGTTTTGCTTTATTCAATATTCTGTTTTGACTGGTTTTATTCTGTTTTATTTTTGGTTTGATTTTGCTATAGCAGAAAGAATGCACAACTATTGTGAAGATAACAGGATAGACTATGGTAGCTACTGCTGTTTTCCAAGTATCCTGCTTTGAAGTTCTGGACCAATTTTGCCACGTTGTTTTGATTGGCTTTGTTCTGTTTTGTTTTGTTGCATTTTACTATCTTTAAAATTTAAAAAAAGTTTTAGATATGATTTTCTTTTTCTAGGAACTATTACAAGGTTAGAAAAAAACTTAAATGTTTCCACGAAAAAGCACTTGATTTTTTTTAAACAAGAGGTGATTTCCTAGAACGTGTCTCTTCAGTAAATAAGGACTGGTATTAAAGGACTTTTTCTAAATTAAAACAGGTTTAAAGGATATCACCACCAGATACAATGCTGCTCCTATATTGAGCAAATTTATTACAAAGAATATTTTCAGAATAACTTGAGAAATGAGATGGCTTCTAGATAATACTGAGGAATTACAGAGCATTAAGTATGGTTATGTCATTTTTTCTAAAGAAAATGATTTTATAGTTCAGAAAATAAACATAAAATTATATAAGAAAAATGTTAGGATATTTGTAATCACTATGCAATTCTTAAGGTAAGAAAATGATAATAATGCTGTTGGAATCAGACTATGTTTTCAAATTGTGAACCTGCCATTTTGTAGCTTTAAAGCTTCAAGAATTTTATTGAATACTTATACTTATTTTTACAATTGATGTGGACATAATTTTTTCTATTTAATCATATTATATTCAAGTTAAGTGATGTCACAAATGTAATACACTGGAAAATATTGCATTGCCCTGACACATCAGAAGTTATATGTATTATGATCTAGTATAATTCATCAGTGTGAAGAAAAAATTGTGTCTCATTTAAGTTAAACATGTACCCATTTCTTGAAAGGGCACTGAGAAGATTCTTTCTTGACCCATTTTTATGTCTGTCAAGGTCACAATTGAGTTTTTGTGCAGGAGGTATGTTTTTGTTGCTTTAAATTTTCTTTTCAATTGTAGTTTGCAAGTGTGGAAAGAAAGGGACTATACCGTCTAAGAGGAGGGACTTTATCTTTACTCAATTTTCAAATTAAGAGAAATCTTTATCATCGATTCAGCTTTACAAAGTGGAAGCCTATTTTCTTTTTAGTTTAAAGAGGAAAAAAAGTAAAAATAACAACAAAAAAACAGTTTTAAAACAGGAGAGTAGGACGTAATAATAATTAGAAAATTGAAAATTGCTGTCTACATAGCAATTTTCAGAGTACAAGATATAGGCATGAAATATTGTACAATACTAGCACAGATCTTTCTTTACAATGAGCTAAGAGAAACTAACTGTACTACTATCTTAACTATATATTAACTCAGCTATATATTTTTCTTTTCCCTTTCTTCCTTTCCTTTCCCCAGATCACAGTTTCACTCTTCTTTCACAATTAAAATATCATTAGCATACTTCACATCACTACATAAAACTTTCCTAAATATCATTTGGAACCAGAAGATACCTAGAATAGCAAAAGCAGTCCTGAACAACAAAGACAAGATAGGGAACCTCACAATCCCTGATTTGAAATTATATTGCAAAGCTACTGTGATAAAATCAGAATAGTACTGACAAAAAAAAATCTGAGGATCAGTGGAACAGAATAGAAGATGCAGACACAACTGCAAATACATTCAGCCACCTTATCTTTGACAAAGGAGCCAAAACATCCACTGGAAGAAAGATAGTCTCTTTAGTAAATGGTGCTGAAAAAACTGACTTTCCACACGCCAAAGGCCTACACTTTTTTATGAAGATTAAAATTTAAGAAATTTTTTCTTTAGAGTAAACCAGTCTCTACACTGACAAACTGACAAGTGTTAGATTTCAAACTCTGGGTATCCAAATATATGGCCTGCCTGGGCTGTACTGATCAAATAGAAATTGTCTTGGGCCACACATAAAATATGGGTACAAATAACATTTTATTTATAGTTTATTATACCATCTCTAGTATTCATAAAATATATGTAATTATGACAAAATTAGGAGTAAAATTTGGTTTTATACATCTTTTCCCACAACTACTAAAATCTATTTAAACTTATTTCAACTTATCACATTATTTTACAAAATAGCACAAGCCTAAGTCTGAAACATTAGTCTTCAAAGGTACACACATGTACAAACAAACTGAAATGGAACTATTAGTAATTGTTACATTTTACTCTCAAAACACAAGTGCATACAACATTGAGTACACACATTTTAGATTCAACAGACTGTGTTGATGACTTACTCCACTGCACTGTGCAGTCCTCTACACAATATAGTCATAACAATATACTAAAAATCACATAATAAAGCTTATAATCATGGAAACACATTGCTAGCTGTACTAGGCCACAAAGGACTCACTTTTGGACATGTCTGCTTTCAACCATATGCTTTTCAGGCTTTGGTACTATGTATAATTTTCTCTTTACTCACTGAACTTGTTTGTTGCTACTAGCTATTTCTTTTTTGTGGTCACATGAATTTAGATCTTTCTTTAAACAGTTAAGAGAAAATTAGCAATGGCTACCACCTTCCCTTTTTAGATGTTTCCTTCCCTTTCATTTTCACAATATATATTGTACATTTTGGATCCCACTAACTCCTTTAGTCTTTTATACTAGGGAGACAACACAATGTTCACCCATGTGAGTCTGAAACATGTTACCTATGAGCAGGATCTCAAGTTGCATCCATTTACCTACAAGAGTCTCAAAATTATCCTTCTTTATGACTGAGTGGTTTTCCATTCTATAAAACTACTGTATCTTTCTTACCCATTCTGAGGTTGATAGGCAAGCTTCCCCTGTTTTTTTCTGGGCCCTCATTGCATGGAGCATTGTCTTTACTTCTCTGATCTTCAGCATATGAATACCCTTTTGACTCAAATGTGTTTCTTGTATACAGCATATTGATGGATCCTGTCTCCCAAACGACTCTGTCCATGTTTGATTGGTGAGTTGAGGCCATCTACATTAATGGTTATGACTGATATACTCTGGCTCATCTCTGCCATGCCATTTCATATTATCTTGCTTTGAAGTCCTGTATCATTTTCATTGTTTTGTTTTGTTTGGTTTTATTCTGTTTTGTTTAGTTTGATTCTATTATGTCTGATGGCATGGGCAGTTATTTTGAAGATAACAAGATATAGTATGGTAGCCATTGTTGATTTTCTATTATCTACTTTTGAAGTCCTATATTCCTTTCATTGTCTTGTTTTGATTGACTTTATTCTGCTTCAGTTTGTTTGGTTTTATTCTCTTAAAAACAAAAAAAAGTTAAAGAGAATGACATTTTTCTCAAAGGTGGTTTTATGTGACACATTCTCTATGTTGATGAAATTAGAATATGTGTGCTTGAGGGCTGTGGGGAGCAAGGACACACAAGTGGCAACTGACCACAGTAAATAGGACTGATTAAATAACTGTAACTCGTGATTTTTCCTCCAAGTGATGGACTAGTGGACTAGTGTCTGTAATTCCAGCTTTTCAGAGAATTTCTCAAGGTAATTTATCTTTCTTTCCTGTATTAGGATCCTGAGAGACAGCTGGCACATTTTTAAAATATTTTTTATTTTGTTAGCACAAATATGTAGTGCATAATAACTATGTTCATCATGAGGAAGTGTACATGTGCATAACATCTTAATTCTTTTTAGTCTTCTTCCACTCCCCTCCCTCCAACCTATTTTCCCCTTCCCATTTACAAAAGGCCTAGCTTAATTTTTTTCTTCTAACTCTTTGTTTTTCTTTAAAGCCCTTTTCCCTAACAGTTGTTATGGTTTGCATTTAAATGTCCTCCCAAAACCTCGTGTGACTGTGTGGGGGTGTGAGCTTTCACAGGTGGCTACATGTAGCTTTCATGATTGGTTCCTTGTCCAGCGCTGGGGCTGGTGATGTGAATGCTGCACCTGCCCAGGAGTGGGTTGCAGTCATACAACATAAGGGAGGGAAGGGGACATACTCTTCCCTTTTTGCCCTTTTAGTCCCTTTTCCTTCTTGTCACTTGCAGCTGCCATGAACCGTTGCCCCTTAGGCATGCCACCCTGCCTTGGAGCCAGGTGAGTATAGCCTGAAACCTCCAAAAACTGTACACTAAATAAACCTTTTCTTCCTTCATTTTGGGTGTCATTTCGTACCAGCAACAAGAAAAAAGTAACTAAGACAGCAGCAGAGACCAAGACTGTACAGGCTAACCTACTATCTTAAAAACAGAGAACTTGCAATACTACAGACAATAGACAGAAGAGACACAAACTCCCATGAAAAGAACATGTCAGACCTCTCTCATGAGAAATTGTATGTGCAGCCCAAAATAATCTCATCTTCAACCAATGATTTTGATGGCTCTAGGATCTTTATTGGGCTGATTTATAAACTCCTAAAGATCAAGGTATATGAATTTATTGATATGAATTTAAAATAACCATCATAAGTATGCTCAATGGATACAGAATTGGATGCATGAATGGAATGAGAATACAAACAGAATATATTTTTAAAAACTTTGGAGAAGAAAAATACAATAACTAGTCTGAAAAATATTCAACGAGCAAGTTCACCAGAAGATCTAATCAAGCAGAAGAGAGAATGAGCAAGCTCAGGTAATTTAAAATTATCCAAGCTGAATAACAAAGCTAAAAAAGAGCTTAAAAATACTGCAGAAAACATATAGGACTATGAGGCACCATCACTAAAATGATACATTCATTACTTCTGTTCTAGAAAATTGAAAGAGATAAAGAAGACTCAAAAACTTGTGAAATGAAGTAATGCCTGAAAACTTCCTAATTCTGGGAAAGGAAATAGGCAAACATATTTAAAAAGTCCAAGGAATTTCAATTAGAATGAATTTTAATAAACATGTACTAAAATAGATTATTATCAAATAGTCAAAGTCAATTTAAAAAGAAAATTTGAAAACAGCAAAAGAAAAACAACTTTTCATGGACAAGTCAAACCTTATAAGAATATCAAATTTCTGAGCATAATTCTCATAACACAGAAGGGAATAGGGTAATTTATTTCAAGTGCTGAAAGAACAATACCTGACAACAAAGAATACGCTATTTAGCAAAACTATCCTTCAAAAATAAGGAGAAATAAAGACATTCTCAGTTATAAAACTCAGGGGGTTCATTACTCTTAGATTTCCCTTAAATACATGCTAGAGAAGGAATTGCTAAATTTGAAACAAAAATGCCAAACAGCAATACAAAAACATATAGAAGTATAAAGCTTATAAATAAAGGTAAATATGCGAATACAGACTGCTTGAATACTGAAACCACATTTGATTATGATATACGTGTTAAAAGTTAAAATTGCAAACCATAATTATAAGATATACTAAAAAGATTATACAACATGAAAATATTATTTGTGTCATCAATAACAAAGTGTGTGGGGGTGATAGTATTATTTTTTAGATGATTTATGTCATTAGCTTAAAATTAACTGCCAAATCCATAGAAACAGAAAAGAGACCATTTGTTCTCAGGAGCTGGGCAGGAGAAAATAGAAGTTCCTTGAGTATAGAATTTCAGCCATGCAGAATGAAAGAGTATTAGAGATCTGTTTCATAACATTGTGCTAATATTGCAGTAAAATTACTGCATCATAGTCTTGAAGGCTCAAGTGGAGACTTTTCTTGGTATTATAATTTATGTCTAGATGTACCAAAATCTCACGTGCTCATAGGTGAGGCTTTTGGGAGGTGTTTGCATTATGGGGTGTGATACTTATCAGTGGGTTGCCCACTGAGTTTATAGCTAAATGTGCTTTGGGGAGAGGAAGCCTAGTTAGCAGAGGTAGGTCACTGGAGTCAGGACCTTGGAAAGGTCTATTTCCCTCTCTCCTCCTTTGATCCTTCTCCCTCTGTTTCTCACCACCCTGTCATGAACTCTTTCTCCTCTGTGATGCCCCTCTACCATGATGTCCTGCCTTGGAATCAGCCAACAATGTACTGAAACCTCTACAAAATGTGAGTTAAATAAGCCTCTCCGCTAATTTATGGGCATCAGGTATTGTGATTCAGTCACAAGAAAATAACTAAGATACTTGGTGTGTGTTTTCTACTGCAATTGAAATCAAAAGAGCTAAGTAAAATAATTTTGGCTATGATAAATTATTTTTGGTTTTGTTTTGATTTCTCTTCTAATAAACTGCAGCCCAGAAATGCATGCTTATTGCCTTTGTAACTTTTTAATTTGCTAAACTATTCATATGTGGAGATAATGATGCAAAAGCAAGGTTATTTTTCACAAAATGATAGAGTAAATCCAATTATTACATTTTAGTAACTGGGCTCCTTATGCTGTCTCTATGCAAATACTGAAAACTTTTATTTTTTGCCTGATCAAATGGTAGAAGACCTCTTCAAAAACTGAAGTTACCATTTTTTCTGATGCCTCTACAGTTATGTTAAAGTAATAAAATAAGAAATGAAATGAAAGAAGTATATTTTAAAAATCTGTGTATATTTGAGGCATATATTTTATTTTTCTCTCTATTATAGTTTTAAATTCTTAAATGACTTACTCATATGAGTTTTTATCTTTGAAAATATCAGCAATGACTTGAACTATTCTGTAGATTTTACTAGATTTTAAGTAAAGGCTTATTGAAAAGCCTACTCATCTTCTATTCCCTACCACTACTGACGCTTAGCAAGGAGCTGTTAATTTTTTTTTTAATTTAAGAGAAAAAAGACACATAAAAGAAAGACAAAAAGCAAAAGAGACAAACAAACCACAGCAGCAAATCCACAACAGTAACATTATAGGTTTACAAAACAAGATGATAGGAACTTGACAGTAGTTGCAATATTGTGTATCTTTACCTTCAAAATGGTTGCTTACATTAACAGATACAGACATATAAAATTGATCCAATCATATGAGCATTAACCGTTCATTCTCAATAACTAATACATTCAGCAGTATAGTCATTTTAGTTATCTTACATATACATATAAACAGATTTATGTCTTTTTCATTCTCCCTTCCTTCTTTTCTCCTTTTCCCTTTCCCAATTACTTAAAAGTATATATGATCCAAAATCTACAATAAATAATGTGTAAGGGTAAGGAACTGTTATTATCTTCAGATTGTTTCCTAGCAGGGAGAACTCTCTCTGGCGAAGAATATATATTCTGTATATGCTTCTCAAGTGAAATAGTAAATTTTGAACAAGAAAGAGAATGTAAAAGGAATAGTAAAAATAAATACACCTGGAAAATTTTTATCAACATTTGAATCTTAATGTTTGCTCTAAAGTGTGAGGAGTCTGTGTTTACCAATGGTCCTTCAGAATTCACCAGAGAATCTCATATCAAACATTTTCCTTCTAAAAATTATTAAGTAGAGACAGGATTTCTTTGATTTCTCTACTTAATAGACTCTGAACATAATAATTCCAGAATAACTATAGACGCAAGCATATGCTATGATAGGCTCTGTCGTTAGCCTTGTGTTATTAAACAAATCAACATTTAAACATTTTATAATTTTCTTGAACATCTTAACTTTCCAGATTTTGATATACTGAATACTTTAATATACATACTAACCATACAAAGATTTCAATATACAAGTCAATAATGAAATTGTAAATGTAGGTAAGTACAATTACACATAGATACATACACGTACGACATGAATAAGAACACAATTATATGAACATGTTTACAATAATTAAGTTTCAAATCTGTGTGCCAATCTATAACAATAGATAATAGATAACTCAATTTTAGGTAATACATATCCATCTAGATTTTCTCTTACTGTTCACAAATGTATTAAACTGTATATTGTTAAATCATTGAAAATGCACACTTTCTTTTATTTTGTTAATAATCTAGTATTGGTATTATCTAAATGGCATGTAGCTCATAACATACACTTATTATAAAACTTGAGATGATTACATGACTTTTTCTAACATCTACCAGTAAGAATTATAACTGGGATCAAGAATCTCTGCCATGAGCTGGGGATATAGCTCAGTAGCACAGCACCTGCCTTGCAAGCATGAGGTCCTGAGTTTGATTACTGGTATCAAAAAATAAAAATTAAAAAAAGAATATCTGCTGTGACATATGTACAAGTATGCTATCTTAGTGTGTAACTGAATACTGTGCTGCATCCTTACTTTGACAAATCTGTTAAAAATTATTTTCTGAAATGTATTTTTTCTTATCCTTAACGATTTAACCCAAATACTGCTCCTCTGTAAAGATTTCTCTGACTCTGTTAATTTGCATCTACTTTTCTTTATACATTGCATAATTTTGTAACTATAGTGATCAAAATATGAAGTAAATGTTTAAACTTTCAAAAACGTTATACAAAAGACACATTGCTATGAATCTCCCACCAAATACACTTCGAGGATACTTATTTCATCATTTGTTCTACGTTCTCAAGACGTTCTGGAAGTCCTGTTTCCTAAATGTCTTCATGAGGTGCTGTATGGTTCTGCCAAATACCATACAGGCTGATAAAGATAACAGCATGTCTCCATTCACCTGACGTCTCACCACCCATCTGACTCTTACCCTAAATTAAACGACACGTAAAGTAAATGTTTTGAATGAATTCTGAACAATGAGGTACCCATGATAGCACAAATAGAGATACTCAAGAAAGAAGACTTCCAGAACCACTTCATAAAGTGTCAAGAACAATTTGAAAAGTGTTCAAAGCTAGAGGCAGTGTTTTGAGGAGCACCAATGATAATGTGTCTTTTACTGTAATATTTTTTTAAATTTTTAATTATTTTTGGTACGGGGAATCAAACTCAGAACCTTGTGCTTGCCAGGCAGGCACTTGTGTCACTGAGCTAGATCTCCAGCCTACTAATTTTAATGTTCAATGTAATTTTCAGTGACACCACATGTATCTGTCCCTTAGTGATTGTACTCGTTAGTGCTAACATTGAAAGATAGTCTTTAATTTTTTCAACTTAGCATGGTATTTAGTTAATTAATAATATGATCACTTTTGCTAAAACTTTCTGGACAAATATAACAATGAAACTTTGATATGTCAATATTGAAATATTTTACATGGAATCAAGTCTCAGTCACCTAGTTGAATCTCTCATTTGCACACATTGGGGGAGCAAAATTGTGTTACCTTTAATTCTCTTTTATATTAACACTTAGAACATCAGCATTCTACAAGCTACATATACTGTAAAGATCAGATGAGGTTATGTAGGCCTTCATCATTCACTCCTTATTTTCATGAAAAATATCAAAGGGATCCTTTTTAACCTAGCCAATAAATTGCAAATATTCAAACCTGGCTAACTTCTCCAAGAACTAAAAGGATAGCAGTAGTATCTAATATTTTCTGCTAGTAAGACTATTCTCTGCTCTTAAGAAAATCAATAGCCTATAATTATTTTTAAATTCATCAAAACATTTGCCATAGTAAACAGAAACAAAATAGTTAATAAAAATGTCACTCCTTTCCTAGCACCACAAGATTTTTTATCTCTCTCTCTAAACTTCAATCATATCACTATGGCATCATCAGCTACTAGAGCTTCATGAAAATTCAGAGGCTTAAATCATTTGGTTTTAAATCATAATGTGATATGGCCTTGTCAATTTTTTCAAAGAAATTTATATTCTTTGGGAATGTTCAACAGATTTTGCAGAGTTTCCAAAAGGATCAATGGTGACAGGCAATGTGAAAGCTTTTCAAGAAGGCCAAAAATACATTACTCAGCTGGTAATTGGGAGTATTATTACAGTACTGTACTCCAGACAGTAAATGTCTTACTTCAGTCTTTGAAACTTTCCCCTGCATTTGACTGAACCAGCATATCATGGACTCATTACTGAACTGCTGTTTTCAAAGTCTTTTCCACTTGGAGGGAGAGGTTAAAGGAGAAGAGGAAAAGGGAGTTATGATGTGTTATTTACATATACCAACTCCCCATGAAGAATATAATCACTATGTACTGCAAACCAGTAATAATAACATTTTTAAGACATTAAAAAAGAACTCAGAAACTAGTGAGAATTAAAAAAATACTATTGAAGTCCTCTAGAGTTCCGCATTGTAAAATTTTAAAAAATATATTGGGTAAGGATAATTCTAAATATTTAATGTAAACAAAAACTGTTTTCTCAAGGGTAAACATAAGGAGGTCAAACATAAAGATTTAGATTATAGGCTCAATGTATATTATGGTTTAATAGTTAATGACTTTGTTACTAAGTTTTTTATACTCCATGGGATTACTTAGAAAAAATTTTAAGCTGCGTATTTATCATGTGAACCTCAGGATTGTATTTGATCTAAATTAAGATTTTTGTATTGTATTGTTGAGATTATGGCTGAAATAGTAAAGTTGTACATTTTTTGTTTACTTGGAAAGCCTATATTTCCGTAATAGAGAAAAGACAAGCATCCAACAAGAATCTATAGACATTTTATAGTCTATGTGGTACTGTGAGAATTTATAACTTCTATCTTATAGCTTTTAAGGCTTGTAGCCTTCTATTTTTCAAAATATGTCTTCCATAATTTTCTTGTATTTCTTATATACCTCAGAAATTCTTGCATATATATTTGCTATATTATTGCATGAATGTTCTTGAGAAAAAATATTTGCAATACAAACTATGTAGAATATTATAAATAATCTATAAAAATAAGTCAATATGGAATGCTTCCATATCCAAATATGTATGATTATAAATTCAATGTATTATAACTAATATAGTATTCTGACATAAATAACACCTGAGAAGTACATTATAGAAATATCCTAAGTGGTTCTGCTTTTATAAGCGATATGTAACAGTGATTCCCTATGTAATTTTGAATTTGTGAGGAAAAAATATAAAGATATACACTGTTACATGAAAACTATGCTTATTAATTTTTTGCAACTGTTCACACATGATGTGTGACTTGGTTGTGCTGAAGTTCAGTTTGAGGTCAGTTGTGTGTGGGTAGGCATGCTTGTGTTCATGCCATTTGCATATATACTCTATTTGTAAATGTATATTCATGTGAAGTTCATATTTTGTATTTGTATTTATTTTCCTTTCTCCTATGTCAAGACTTTGTCTTAACTCATTTTATTAGTCAGCTTTTCATTGCTGGGACACAATACCCAACACCCACAATTTTAAAAAGGAAAGATTTAATTTGGTGCATATTTTCAATACTTTCATTGGATCCAACCTATGGCTGGCTGGTGCTAATGTTAAAAGTTGCCAAAGTCTTTACACATGTTACTATACTGACATAATCTGCAATCTGAAACCTGTCATAAAATTATATTGTAGTCATCTGTTGTTGAGTACTACAGGAATAAAGCTGAGATTTATCGACATAGTACAAAGTAATACTGATGGGTTTTTTGGGGGGGGGCAGGGTCTTGCTATGTAGTTCAGGCTGGCACTGAACTCACTGTGTACGCCAGGTTGACCCCAAACTCACAGGCTCTTCCTGCGTCAACCTGGAATTATAGGCGTGCATCATCACACCCTGCCTGCCAGCAACCTCGCCAAAATCCCTAACTGCCTGTATAAGGGATGCTGAGAAGGATGAATAAAAATCAGAAATGAATTTAGTAATGTATAGAAGGGGGTTAGGAGGTCAGTGCTTCAGGATGGGCAGAGAGAAAGACTCTCCCACTAGCCCACTTTTATTGCTTTCTAGTGAGAAATGCAGGGGGAGAAGGAAGGTATATTTCCTGGAACAGTGTGGAAGTAGTGGTGGAATGGGCAAATTTAACATCATAAAAAAATATTAGGACCCTTTCCCACACTGAGGTAATAGAGCCAACTCTCTAATGGTCTTCAGCAGATCTCATTCCATCCTATGGGAACCGCAATCTCGTTGCGCTTCAAGATTTCAGGGTGGCCGACAGCAAGTGGCGGGTATTCTTCACTCCGAACAGTACCACAGGGCAGGGGGAGGACAGCCTCAGACATGCTCCAGAAACAACTTACAATTTGTGGTTCCCAACACCTGCCTGAAAGAATTTTTTTTTTTTTTTTTTTTGCGGCACCAGGGATTGAACTCACAACCTCGTGCCTGCCAGGGCAGGCGCTTAAGGCACTGAGCCAAACTCCCGGCCCTGGTTTTTTGAGGCAGAGTTGCACTATGTAGCTCAGGCCGGACTTGCGCTCACGTTGTAGCCCAAGCCGGCCTCGTACTCACAACGCTCCTCCTACCTCAGCCTCCCGAGTGCTGGGATTAAAGGCCTGTGCCACCACGCCCGGCTCTGAAAGAATTTTTAAAAAGATGTAAAAACAGTTGTGTTCATCATGGAATGCAAAAAATCCAAAGATCATCATTAGTACCAAAAAATAATTAAGGTATACAGTGAGACAGAAATAAGTTAGTTAATAATTGTTTAAATAGTGATAATGTTTTATCTGCTCTG